>JANVCH010070033.1:0-10255 GCA_025505405.1 Epizoanthus rinbou | reverse complement strand
GATCTCAACTCGAAAATCCAACTCGAAATCCAACTCGAAATCCTCACTCGGTAAATAGCCAACCTCCTCCCCCCCTAAGCAAACGCAGTAGATTTTTGGTGGTCAGAGTGAGCAGGGTAAACTAGTAGTAATAGGGGAGTCCAGGATGTCGGGGTATCAACCCTGTTGTTAATTCAGCAAATAAAATGAAATTTTGGATGTGTATAAATATATGTTTATAAATTTGCATAAATTATCAAAACCTAGAAGAAAAAGGTAACTCAGAGACAATTTTTTTTCAAATTTTATTTTGTATAATATATCGGAGAATCCTGTAAGCTGTGTTGTCTCAAAACTACAACTACTGTTACTCCCTCGCAACCGATACTCGTGGCGCTTTTGGGATCCTGCCCCCTCCCCCCTCCCATCTCCATCCCCATGCAGTTCTCTAGGTTATTGTATTGCCACACTTTTTCAAATCATTCAGATATGCTGATAGGCATCTGGCCCAGTAAAATGGAGGTTTCGACCTCTGGGCTAATTTGTGAGAGTAATACAACACAAATCAAATGGAATGTGGTGGGATCAGAGAGAGATTCAACACTTGAGCATAGAAACCGCGATGTTACGAATGATTCGATCAAGCCGGTGAACAGATACTTTGTCACTGACTTCTTCATGATGAAAATATAATAGGTTACAAGAACAATGAAACCGGCTTGGAATTAACAAATTGTGTTCTGTTGGACATCGAGTCCGAATCACCTAGTTTTGATGAATTATTACTATTATGAATTATTTGGCGAAAAGTCTAAATCGTTTTACTTTTAAGAAAATATATTTGATGAAAATAATTAAAAATATCCTATTTACAAATACACATTATAAGCAAAATCTTCCACAAATCTTCAAGCGTGGAAATATTAAAAGTGTGAAACCAAACCGCCTGGCAAACGAATCTAAAACAAATTAACAGAAACGCTGAGAATTAGTGCAACATGGTAGACAAAGAGCAAACCTCGACCGCTTGTCAATTCGCATGAACAAGATTTTAAATTGCTGTTGTTAAACAACGAAGACCTACAAGATCAAAAATACTATTGAATATGTTAAACTGTGTTCGAGGGTTTCTGACTAAAAACTGGTATTTTCAGACTTTCTTCATTCAATATTAATGACCAGCAAAAAACGGACGCGGTTTTTATAAATCAACCGATTTTGAAATATCAATTCTTTCGATCTCAAACACGGCACCTTTAATCGAAATAGCACCACTCAAATCCGTCCTTGTTGTGAATTAGAACATCTGAACTTTATAAATTCGTCTCCTACTGCAGAGGAGATGTTTATATTCAGTATGATCTTTCTTGTCTTGGTTAACATCACATGAAACATGAAATAATAAGAGTTTGTTAAGACATATTGACGTTTATTGAAACCAAAACAAAGTAGCGAAACAAAACGATACATTCACAGGACGTGCACAGGAGGCACAATCCACTCTACAATTGTAAATAAGAAGGCTCGTTCTATTAAATTGTTTACATAAAATAAGGGGTGGTATCATCGAATCGAATTAACAACATAAAAATGTGCTCCTTGCCCCTCCTTTTCTGACCATGTTGCTATTTTTCAGAAGCGGCTTTGATGGAGTAACTCCAGTTATAAATTCAACTATTAAAATCGTGTTTTTTTCTTCGAAAAAGTTGCTATGCAGACATTGGCAGCGTATTTCTAGAACTGCATCGCTTAGTTCTGTTTTTTTTTTCAACTACTACTGTGAAAGGTCATTGTTAGGGATTTACTTGTGAAATTTCTACCCCAGTAACTTTCCACCATTACTGCTGCGATATTCTCAATCAATAAAATTGCAATGAGTGGGGAATTATAAAGCTTTACAACCAATTGCAAGTGACAAACTCTTCTGCAAGTTTCATTCTCAATATATGTTATACCTAATGCATTTATATTTCATTTATCAAAACTGGTCCATTAGACTACATGAAAACGATCAGGTTTTTATTCACAAATAACTATTAACTAGCCACCTCGACTCATCTCGTTTGTACATATCCAGTAATACTAAAGATAAAGTCCCAGAGACGCAGTTAATTCATTCTCGTTGGCTTAATGACAAGCTAAGCATAATCTCAAGGATATGCCGGCTCCTTTTTCTCATTTCCACTTCAATCTGTGACGATGCAATTGCATCACCTCGGCTATAATTCTGCTTTTGGTTTGAATTTTAGATTATTAGCTATGTGGTATTTGTCACAACTCATTTTTATTTTGTTGCTCAAATTTCAAAATTAAGAATTATGTATAAACCTTCATTAGTTTCTAGTCATAGTTGCATAGATAAACAGGGGCGGATCGGAAAAATTCAATGAACAGGGGAAGGGAAGGGACGAGAGACTGAATGGCCCACCTCGGAAAAATGCAATATCTAGCTGCAATTCTGAAAGTACAACGACAGGCCGGGGATGCCGCATTCCCTCAGCCCCGCCCCACAGCTCGTCGTCCTGATCCGCTCCCAATTAAGACAGAACTCTAGACTTTTATCTCGTTAATTCTATGCCATCGAACAATTGATTTTTCTTTACTGCGCGTCATCTCATACCAATGGCGTAATTCCTCCTCGCTGCTGTAGTTCTGACCTAACGCCACCATTCCTACTTTATGCTTTCGCCCCAACGTTTTGCTGATGCTAATAACTGTGATAAGGATCGTGACTGTGTTCAGTTCCTGTTCTGGCACGTGAAATAAAAACATTTCGTTATACTCGGGATCTATCATGTGACGGCGCGGTGTAGTTTTTCCCCGGCTTATTAACGACGCATTTGCACCCACGAGTTTAACTGCAACGTACATTTCCTTGGCTTTTGAATCAGTTAACATTCCTAAATTTCTTGTCTTGATTACTTCTAAAAGTAGCTTCCCAGTTAAGCGCCGATATTCTAGAGACAACAAGATTTCAGGTCGATCTTCTTCTGAAATAGCCAACTCGCCCTCGTACATAATTGCTCCTGACGCACCCTCCGGAACATAGGACCCCGGTGGTTGCAAATCTACAGACATGGGAATCATCTCGGCGTCTAAATTCACATTTCGGAGCCTTAAATTCCCCTCTCCAAGCAAATGACGTGCTCCAACAGCTCCGTGCTCGTACAATCTGAACCGCAACGACATGTCCTTCACTTTGTCGCGAGGATACAAATACATAAAAACGGGCTCGTTGAAGTCTTTGGGTTTGGTGCGAAAACTCTGCGCTTTGCCTGGCAATAGCATTACGCTTACTTCAAGTAATTCGACATTTCTCTGGTGATAAGGCGGGAACTCCATTTTTGTAATGGTGACAGATAACTTCGAGGTATGCGTAGTGAAATCTAGAACAGTATTCAATCTCCCGACGCCCGTGACTCCGTCACTCCAGTCTGCATTTGAGACAGCTGAACGGAGAGACATTCCGTGAGTTGGAGTTTGAGACCGCGGCGTCCCTTCGGCGCTTCGGCACCTCGCGGGTACAGGATGAACCGGTTCTCCCCGCCGCGAGTTGGCCTTACTTATAGACTCATCGTCTGAGAAGTGCTCCGCTCCTCGCAATGGGCTTCTCTGTAGCGGCTTGCCATTCGGGATATAACTAGAGTATGACCCTCCCAGGCCCACTGTGGCTAAAGTGTTTCTACGGCCTTTGAATGGACTGCCAGGTCGTGGAACACTTAGACCGGAAACTAACGACTCTCCCCGGTTCCTGCCTGGTAAAGGCAAAGACCCGTCTCGTTGTCGTGAAAAATACGAAGTGTCGTTAGTTTCCTCTACAATATCGTCTCCATATTCGTCTACCTCTTGCTGATCGTGTTCTTCAGTCTTGGGTTTGGCTTCATCTGCGTCTTGTGTTGGTCTGAAAGTTAAGCAACAACAGAGCAGAAACTAAACCGTATAAATATTCAATAGAATCTCAAGGGTTCTTTCTTTCTTGCTATAATTATTCCCCATTGAGTAAAAAGATTCCTAGGGAGATGGGAATGGTGATATCCCTTTGTTTGGTTTTGTTAGACTTTTATTAGTTATTTCTCTAATTGAAATGCTTTCCATGGATACTTCTAAAAGTATCTTGCAGCTCAAAAATGTAAGGAAAAGAAACGTGGACAATATTATTATTATAATTGTTATAATATATTTGACAGTTTTTTGCGAATCTATCGTTGTCAATATTTGGAGTAAAACATTTTTCCACACCTTCATGAATTTATAATTTGCATCTTTATAGCATCGAAATGTTTTGGAGAGCTGATTTCCTAAACAGTAAAATTGCGAAACTATGTGTGAAATTAAACATTCTTGAAAGTTACCAGTGATCACAGCGAAGTCTAAAGTCTATTCACACGCAGACAAAATACGGTCTCTTCTTTAAAATACAAACATGATTTGACTTTACAATTACAAGGCCATCTGGTAAGCGATTGGCGAATCATTCCGCTTGTAAAGCGAGCTATCCCATATCAACTAAAGAACGAACGCGGGATTTCAATATATCTTGAATTATTTATATCGCATATCGCATGTTTCTGTCAGAACCAAACTGAAAAACTACAGTGTCCTTGCGATATGAACTTGATTTTAAGTCGCTAGCAAGAATGTATTTTTGTCTTCGACCTCCGATTGCCATACATACAAGTTTATTGTATTTTCAAAAATAAAAACCACAAGTTTCAAACCTGCGTTGAATACTTACTTGTTTGACTCAATTGCGTTCTGATCTGCCTCTGGATTTATAATACTGCGGAAAAATCCACCGATTTTTGCCGTAAAATCCATTCCTCAGTGCTGAATAACCATCTGGAACACTTAGATTTCCAGTCCTAGAAGTCAGACATGTAGATTTTTACACAGATTAATTTCACTGTGCTTCTATATTTTCGTCTTTCAGCAGGAGCCTGCAAAACGAATGGAAAATAGATATGGGGTTGGTCGCTTTTGTCAGGAAGTAAACAACGCCACGAACATTGGTCGCACGGTAGCAACACGAATATTTAGAAGGAACACGTCAGAAGACATTGTAACAACTGTTGAAATCAAGAACCTACTATTCCAAAACCTTCACAGTTCTAATAAGGATATTTCTGTGGCAAAAGATCAGTGACTTCTCGCTTCAATTTGAACATATTTTTCGCTTGAGTGCGGCTTACGGACTCGTAATATTTTGTTCAGTTCATTTCTTGTGTACCAATTTGTCTGCAAGAATGCTTTAAACAAACTAAATTTCAATCTCTACGCACACCAGACTAAAACTGCTTAGGTAATTCACTCCACGGTCATTGTGCAAAGAAACATATATCGCTTCTTCCAGCGATCTATAAAATGTAATTGAATTATTCAAATTCATGATTTCTAAACCCAAAGTAGTAATAAAAGAACTGACCTGAATCTACATTGAAGTTCTTTCTTCACGTTTCTCCTTCGTTGCCACCCAACATACAAAAATTCAGCGCATTTTGGCGAGCACAAATTTCGTACTGTTGATTCTTTATCGTGGCTCCTAAATTACGGTCAACCCAACCATGAGCTCGACCAACGTATGAAAGGAAAATCAATTAATTATTTTTACCGTAGCACCTGCTCTCTTTCGGCACTTAATATTTACATAAAATATTCCACCAAAATGCTCGTTTTGTCTCTCTACTCCGACATACAATTTGCTTTAATTTTACAAGGAATGTGCATTAGTAATTCCTCTCAAAATAACACTTAGAACTTTCGGGTGAAGAAAATAAGAATTTCCATTAGGATTTTGAATGTATGCATCTCCAACAGCTCACGTAGACATAAACAACCTTTTCATTTCTTGATGTTGCTAAAATGCAAAGCCACTGGTTCTCGTTTTTATTTGAGTAAATACAACAAAGTAAAAAGTCAAATCTACCGTATTTAAATTACATTCGTACTATAAGGGATTTTGTTCAAGTGTTGGCAGTGTTTGTTTTGTCTCTCACGGTGGGTTTCGCAAATTCACAAACGCCATGCACATTTTGTCAGCTGAAGGTGCAAAACTTACTCCTCAGACCGTAGTACTGCGGGCGCATATATCTCGAACTGAAGCAGACAAGCACCTGTCTTGGATCTCGGGTTTTCCGTACGTAAACAACTGCGAAATTAATTAACTCTCACAAAATAATACATACTTCGCGGCACTACGGTTCTCTTTGTGGCATTAACGTTAAAAATAACATTCAAAGGATTTCCCGCAGTCGCCAACAAAGAGAGAAGCACTATATTTTGGAATATTGTCCATCACAGCTGACCGTCAACAGCTACATTTTGCAGGCTCGCATCCAGATCGAGAAAGTCTAGACAGGTATCAAGATTTAAGGTGAGGTGGGTGGGTGTGATGAACACAGGACCGGAAACGAAACTTTTTTTCTAATATCTGCATGACTTTTAAAGAATATAATTTAGAGCGTTCAAATTCTTGATAAATTTAATAGTTTACGCTCGTTGATTACCCATGTTTTCCTTTTTGCTATCATTTCTAAGCTATATACAATAACACTAGCGATATTTTTGTTCGAAGGAATTTTTCTTATCAGTCGAATAGAATATAGAGCAAGTTGTGAGATTTATGATTCTGAACTCGAAGATGGCGACAAAAGTCACGGCTTGTGTTCAGTATTTAGTGTGGTAAACTATAAAACGCGTTGGTTTCTACCCTCTGTTTCTACCCAAGTATACGTTTAAATAATACAACACATGCAAAGATAGTTTTTGTCTAAACGCAGTGAGGCAGAGGAAGGCAGAAGGAAATCTAACAGGAACCCTGAGCACAGACAGACAGTGTCACCAACTCAAACGTGTCAATGACCGATTTCACGCAAGTTTTTATCAACCCTACTATTTCCGTCGAAGCTGGGAAAACACCAGTACTTCCTCCAAAACATTTGAACAATACACCATTTATAACTTCTAAGTAACCAAAATTTGTAAAAACAAAATGCTGCGAACAAATGACCATTCTATCACTTGCTATTACACACATTACAGCAACCGACTCTTGGCGTCAAAACGTCCTCTGTTAAGCACTTTGCCTTCCAGCTACTGAAAGGCGCGATAGCACATAAACATATTATATTCGTAATATTAGCGCCGCGCCAACAACTCAGAACTTGCGCCTAAGAAGAGATGTCGTTGGTTAGGGGAGTTCCTATATTGAATTATTTCAAAAGACAGTTCTGGGCTGAGTTGGCTCTGCCAGGTAAAATGAAGTCGCACTTGTTCTTGTGAAGAACATTTAGAATATAATTAAACATTTCTCGCTAAATATACAACTGTCCATTTCAATTAGTTTCAAAAATACTTCAAATACAAACATCTTAATAACCTCGTTTGGTCGGTCTGTGCGGGGGAATATTTTGCAGGAAGTCTTATCTGTACGCCTAGACCATACTCTCCGTACCGACCAACCAAACCAGGTTATTAAGTTTTAAGTTATTAAGGTTTTTTTATTATATGGCTTTTCTCATACTTATTAAATGTTTGCAAAAAACAAACAGTAGAGCCGCCGGTCCACAAGCCCGTATAGCGAAAGGTTTGCACGAAAAAACACAGACATAGCTTTCAGCCAATCACAACGTAGGGATTTATTTGCCATAAATACTGGGCCCGGTTGTTCGAATGTGGGTTAAATTTAACCCTGGGAATGGGATAGGGAAACTTTGTAATGAAATTTCTACATCTAGGAATATGTAGTTTGGTTCGATAAAAGCATGGTAGAAAAAGGCCAATCATTGCGCGGTTTGTATGTAGAGAATACCGCGACCTAATCTTCAGGTCAAAAAACAAGCTACAGGAATCGGAGCACTTTAGAGATGCCTATATGACGACTGATTACGCAAAAGCAATCCAAGAAGAGCGGAGGATCTTAGTCAAAGCGATGTTCAAGGCGAGAGAAATGGGTCAACAAGCAAAAGTGATCGACCGCAATCCATGGATCAGAAACAGAAAATTTACTGTTAAAAACATTCCAGAAGAATACCGGCCGGTAAGCAGTTAAAGCTAAGACCGCACTAGTATGTATTTAAACGGAATGGATTGTCCCAATCTTGATATTTTCAACTTGAACTCTTTAATATTAGTCTCAACTTTCTTTGTCATTTGCATGTTTGTTCAACATTTTCCCATGTGTATTCCTTCAACAAGTTTCATCAATGACATTTGTAGTAAGCTCTTAGTGATTATCATGCTAATCAAAACTATAAACAGACTATATCTTAAAGCTGAAAGGAGAGTCAGATCTCTCCATCAAGTTAGGACATAAAGAAAGGCTCCAAAAAATAAGTAACTCATTTTCTTATATATATCTGCATGCTAGATGAATACTATAAAAATCTGTTCCCTAAATGTTAGGGGTTTATCGACAACTAACAAACGGAAAGAAGTTTTTGGCTGGTTAAGAGTAAAACGTTTTCAGATATACTTGCTTCAAGAGGTACATTGCACTATTGACCAAGCGAACCAGTGGGCATGTGAGTGGGGATACAAAGCCTTATTCGGGGGTAATTCAAGCAACAGCGCAGGAGTGGGAATTTTGTTTAGTAATAATTTCCCAATAGAAATTGTTAAATTTCGGACGGATGTACATGGTGGCTTCATTATTGTAGACATAAAATAAAATAACGAATGTTACACCATTGTAAATATCTACGCCCCAAATGGAGACGAACCCAATTTCTTTAAACAAAATGGTGATTATATAACAGACTTTGAGGGTGACGACATCATCATCGGCGGAGACTTTAATCTTGTCCTGGATGTAAACATTGATAAAAAAGGAGGTAGGACTTCAACCCATAAAAAATCTCTAGAGGAACTTGAAAAAATTAAACTTAATCTAGATTTGGGTGACATCTGGAGGGACGTGAACCCTGAAGTGAAACGGTTTACATGGAGAAGGACAAAACCAAATATTCAGAGCTGGTTAGATTTCTTTTGATCAGTAACAGTCTCTACTCAAAAGTTGAAAAGACAGATATCTCCCCTGGCTACAAAACAGACCACTCTTTGATTTTACTCTCCTTAAAAAATGACACGACTGACCCCAGGAGGCCAGGCCTTTGGAAACTAAACACCTCTTTTCTCTCGGACTTAGAATATGTAAATGAGGTAAAACAAGCGATTGGCAGTACTGTTGAACAATACGAAAATGATAATGAAGTTGACGACTCTTTGATGTGGGAAATGTTAAAAATGAATATTAGAGCAGCCTCGATCAAATATGGTTCTCGAAAGAAAACGAAACACAAGGAGAGATAATTTCTTCTAGAAACAAAAATTGCCCTTCTCGAAAAAGAACTAGATGAGGCTGATGTCCTTATAAATGAATTGACGGAAAAAATAAACGAAGCTAAGAAAGAACTTGAAGAAATTATTCAACACAGAACAAAAGGCGCAATTATTAGATCAAAGGTACGATGGTACAATGAAGGTGAAAAGTATTTTCTACAACTTGAAAAAAGACACTTTAAGAAGAAAAACATAAGCACACTTAAACGAGAAGACGGCACTAATCTGAACTCAGACTCTGAAATTCTCGAGGTATGTGTGTCCTTTTATAGTACGCTTTATTCTTCGAAGCTAGGAAATAATTCTAATTCTAAGTTAGAAGAGATTGAAAAAGACTTCTTTCCAACTGACAGTAACACAAAACTCAATGAGGACGAAAGCAATTCATGCGACGGATTACTAACATTGAACGAATGCCTGACAGACAAAACACCAGGCTCAGATGGTTTTCCTTCTGAATTTTATAAAGTGTTTTGGTCGGATATATCACCCTTCTTAGTAAAAGCGATCAAGTGTGTGTATGAAAAGGGACTTCTTTCAATTACTCAAAGAAGTGGCATACTTTCTCTAATCCAAAAAGAAAACCAACTCCCGTATTTGATCTCAAGAATTGGCGACCAATATCTCTCTTAAATTGTGATTATAAAATTTTCTCTCAGGCGATAGCCAATCGATTAACAAGAGTCCTGTCTAATATAATTAACACTGACCAAACTGGCTTCCTGAAAGGAAGATTTATAGGCGAGAATATTCGTACAATCGAGGAAATAATAAACTTCACTGAATTAAACAGTGTTCCGGGTTTATTGGTCTTCGTAGATTTTGAGAAAGCATTCGATACCCTAGAATGGCCATTTATAGAAAAATCGCTTCAATTCAATAATTTTGGTCCTTCCTTAATCAGATGGATCAAGTTGTTTTACAAAGATATAAGAAGCTC
>JANVCH010070022.1:0-10256 GCA_025505405.1 Epizoanthus rinbou | reverse complement strand
ACTAGTTTTCAGCAAACCCTAAAACACAATTCGGTACAATAATTTTATTGCTTAGAGATTGTAGGAGACATTTTGAATTGTTCTGAGTGTATTCCTATTCCGGAATACAGTCAATCAAACGCACCCTAAGTGTATGCCACTAAGGATTATGATATTTATAAATTACTAAAATTGTTTTTCTATTCAACTTTTTATGGTGCTGTAGTATATTTCGTAGTATTAAAACGATAGAACCAAATATTTTGGCCGAGGGTCGTTGTTCTTAATAATTTGGGAATTTCAGCCTAAAGTTGTTCTTAAATTGTTCTTGAAACTGCAACCTGTTTGGACGTTTGAAAATACGCCAAAATACGCGTTCATTGATGTGCAGACAGATTCAACACTGTACATTTAATTGAACAAAGCATAAGATGAGGATTTGCTGATTTTTTTGTAATTTTATTTTATCCGTTTTTCATGGTTCAACATTTATGTATGAAATTAAATGTTGTGAAAACAATAAAGTTTTGGTGTTTTTTTACTCACTCGAATTCAGTAACGAATCTCAGTATTTCGACTTGAAACATTGTTATAGCTCCAAATCTTCCCAACCTCAGATTGTTCTTAAGTTGTTCTTAAATTTTGGGCGATCTGAACCTCATTGTTCTTATAAAGTTGTTCTTACAAAAACAAGCGTGTATACACGTAGAAAGCATTACTCGAATTCTTCCCGCGTTGGCTGAAATACATGATATCCCCACCCTCCCCCTCTCACTACGTAATGGCGGCTGAATAGAACCACTTTATGCTATGATATATTTTGCTTGAAATCGTTATTTAATACAGGAATTTCATACACAATGACCTAAATTGGACATATATTTCGTTTTTAGATAATTTTTAAGTATAAAACCGGATGTAAAGCCTTTGAATCTACTAGGATTATCGCCTAATTGTTGTTTTAATTTTAGCTTCTAAACTTCAACAATTAACACTGACTTTATATTTTACTCATCAAATAAGCAAATGATGTTGCCTGTTCCTTTGGGATCTTTTGAAAAATTCTCTAGGCAATAATAAAAATATATAATCATCAACAAAATGTTAGACTTCAGGTTACGATAGCTTAGCTAAGCGATTTACGAGTGCTTTTAAATAACCTTCGCTGATTTTAGATTATTATGTTTCAAAGAGGCCCGTGGGAGAGGGGGTTCAAATGTTCGAACTAACCCCCTGGAACTTCAATTTACAGACGATTTGGACTGAAATATGTAGTCACTATTCTCTTTTGAGCCACGAGTCTATACAAACGAACCAACCCATAAAAGGGCCTGGTTAAAACCGTAGAAAGAACGAAATGTATGCGTTAGCGCCTTTTATCAGCATTATAATTTAATTTGATCATATCTTCAGCATTAGCTAAAGAATTAAGCAAGAATTCCCTAAGACAACTTCGACATTTCTACAACACCAGTACTCGTAAGAAGATTTCTGAGCAATAGTATTAAATAAATCCTATACAATTTCAAAATTTCAGATCCAATAGACACAGCAACTCTGAATTTACATTTTGAAATTTAATATCTTTCCAATGTTTATTTTCAATGAAAACGAATTACTTTCATATGATTTGTAATTACACTTTGCAGCCAAAGCAAAGTTGACAGTTACACTCAATAATTGTATTAAGATTTGTTTGACTATATATCTAGAACGTGTGAAATTGGAGAGATAACCCTGGTGCTGCTTTTCATAGTTTCGTCAGGGTGATGAAAAATGATTGTTTTTTTTATTAGTTAGAACATCACTTTATAGCCTAAATGATCAATAATTAATTCTCAAAGTTAAAATAAGATCTTAAATGATATCGGAAATGCAATATTTTAGTTCAGCAGGAAATATACTTGTGTTAAAATAATTATATAGAGATAGAACAAATACGTGATATCGACAGGTCTGGACTGATAATTTTGGTAAACCAATAAAATTAACACTTTTGCGTTATTACCTCATAAAAGTACATTTCTATTTCACTGAAATCTAGAGGCATCTGAAAATTCGCGACCGGCTGAAAAAATTCTTGCAAATATAAGTTCAGCAAAGCTGGTTATTTTAGCACATTTTTTAAATTTTGATTAACTCCATCGATTTGATTTCGTTTTTTTGTATTAAACAGCGAACTCGCTGGTATTACTCAAAAACTTCCGTCCTTTAACAAAGCTATTTGCTCTCACTTCAGGCAATTATATGCAGAATATATCACATCAAAAGAAGTTAAAAAAATCTACATCTTTCAAAATTAGGGGAGTCATGCGTATTGAAAATTATATTAGTGCAGAAATGATACCAAACGTATATGTAGGAAAACAATTTCCGGACTGAACAATTCCAAGAAATGTGTTTGCTCAATCTGGTTTACATTTGTACATAGTTTGCGCACGAAATGATTTTAGGTAAATACTTAGCAAAATATGTTCCTTATTATCTATGACACTTGCATAGATTTATTTACCAAGTGCAGCTCCCTGTTTGTCTGGTGACAAAAACTAAGCTTTCTCCTGTACAAATCTATCATTGCACAGTGGTTTGAGGTGAAAAGCTACAGATAGTAATCTATCAAGAAAATGAAGCTATTTTTCGTGTCATTGATTTCAAATCTTCTGATCTCTTTTACAGGTTAGTAATTTCAAGTCTTACAAATTGGAAGATTTTGATTTCCTTTCAAGGTAATGAACCACAGGTTACCACCACTCGTATGCATGTCATCTGTGATTTGTTTACTAAATTTGTCTTCAGTCTTGCTTTCCAAAAAATTCCAAATTCTATTTTGATAACTTTAACGATTCAATTTTCCACGCCACATTTCTAACTAGTGTCGTCCATATGTCAAACGACATTTTACTTGAAATCCTGAAAGCTTATGTTCGATATAGATGTGCAGTTATTATACTTGTCTATGTTCCTCTTGGCAAGAAAACTCCAGAAGATATTTTGTGAGGTAGATTGAACTGTAAGCTGACACGGGAGCTTTACAAATGCTATTATCAAAGCATTAATAACAGAACTCCATGCAGAGAAGATGACGAGACTGGTAGTGCTAATCACAAAAACATAAATTTAGAGACACATTGCCCATCGGATGTTCAGTCGTAAAACATTGGAATCCTTGTTCGCAAACTTCGATTCCATATAAACTAAGAAACATAATAAATGGTTGATCATTTTATTTACCCATGATGATTTTCTAACGAAGAGATGCAAGTTTGCCTCTATCAACGTCATCCAGATTGCTTTACTTGTCTCAGGAAATATTAAAAACACTGCGCAACAGCTGAAGAAACGAAGGGGCTTTCTAGGTTACTAAAAGTACCAGCTTACTGTAAAATATTTTCTAAATGCAAGCTGATCTCCATCAGTTATAATACCATCAAAATGTTATAAATTTAATAATCAGCGTTTATATTTAATGAACATTGTTCTTCTTCTTCAGTGGCGGCGGACCCAGGAGAGGCCATAGTGAAGGAATCTTACCGCCAGTATCGACACGACAAGCTCCAAGCTTTGGCTCAGGATTTAGGTTTGTTATGGTCGTTGTATTAGTGTTGTTCCAAACAGATTAAATCTGATTGCTATTCGGTAAGAATATGAGCAAATACTTGTGAAATTTACAAAGGTCACTGAAGATAAATTTCAAGTAAATATGTTTGGTTTAGAGTATTTTAAACTTTTACTATTATCATCGTAATTATGTCAATTGTTACTCGGGTCTCTAGCGTAATTAGTGCAGTTTTGCGCACTTCATGTAGTTTGTTTTCACTAAAATCATAACACTTACATATAAGCTCTAAGGGGATGGAATCATGTTGACCGCCCTTCCCCCAAGATTTTCGAAAATATTTTATAGTTCATCATGAAACTTGGCACAAATGATGTTTGTTATCCAAGGATTAAAATAAATACCGTCATGTTCCTGATAATTGGTTTCTATGGTTGCTACAGCCCAAACAAACGGAATATCCGCCATTTTGGCCGCCATCTTGGATTCTGAAAATTTCTAATTTTGGACTCTTATTTCAGCAAAATTATTAATAACAGTGAAATAATGCGATTGCTAATCTCAAAACACCAATATAAATGATATGGAGCAAGAAAAGTGAGCGTAAAAGCGTTTTGTAGAAAAAACTGGATTTCTGAACAAAACACCTAATTAACATATTATCGCGTAAATTATGCATGCTGACGTCATCTAATTAGTGTCAAAAAAACTTTTCATTTCTCTGACTACAGCTACTAAAGAGCTCATGGCTTTAACGATAAAAGTTTTAGGCCCACACCACACCTCCCCTCCCCCTTATGCGTTTAAGGGTTAATCGCTAACTTGTTCTAGGTTTTCTGCGACAAAGACGATCGCTGGAACCAGAGGAATTTGATGCAGTGCCACTTGACGTTAGACAGACTCGAGCCATAACAGCTGTTAAAGGTAAGGCATATATAAAGTAGCCAAGAGAGTTTAGTACGTCGACCACTATTAACCATATAAAGTCACTTCCCGACACACTTTGCACACACGCACACATTTGGATGACAACGAAATTCAACGATTATGTGCGGAAACGTTTGTTTTCAGAGAAAATATTTTTGCGTATACTTATTTGTTTCGGTTGTTATTGTATTAGACAAGGTTCGCTTGATTGTACGATGAACTAAAACCCTGTAATAACCCGCAAACTTGAACTGGACAGTATGCCCCCACAGGAAAGAAAGCGTTCGAAGAGAGATCAAGAGGTGCGCGAGAAAGAGTCTTCAATTAGAGGGACGAAATTGATTAATTAACATATGACGTTTTGAGAATAATACTCGATACAAAGTGAGAGATGAATTTTCTTTTCATGCGAACGAAGTACGTGTCTCATTTCTCATCAAGACTCGTGGGGAAATCGATTTTTCATTTTTTATAAAACTAAGCAAGGAACGCGCGATATGAAAAGATTTGATTAATGTTAACTAGAACTGTACATGAATTGTCAAGGGCTAATAGGTACCCCTATTACCCCTCCCCCCAAGGGCTGCTAGGTACCCCTATTACTCCTCCCCCAAGGGCTGCTAGGTACCCCTATTACCCCTCCCCCAAGGGCTGCTAGGTACCCCTATATTTTCAATGTCCAATGTATGTTGTGAAAAGTTGGTTATCTGTAGGTCAACCAATTCTAGGAATATCATAAAAAGGTTGGCTTTTGAGACTTCAATAATTGAGAAAAAAGAGAAGATTTGTTTCAGGACACATGCCGCAGTGATTGACCTTAGTCAGTTTAAAATCTGGAAATGTATGTCCTCAAAAACCGGCTTTTTTACTGTCGGTATAGGCACCCTTGGTATTTCGCACAAACTTGCTCGGCGTTAAATGCATATATATATATATGCTTTTTATGGGCATTTCTCAGTATTCATCTGGTATAGTTTTGGAGAAAATGCTCTTTATCAGTTTGCACACTTTATTCCTTTTTTATATAGTGGAAATGTTCAGTTATTACCGATCATCTGGAGAAAAAAGTACAGTTGCATGTGTCCAATCATGTGACTTCGGGTTTCTCGTCCTGACGAGTTTTTGGTCTAGCTTTTCTGTCTAATTCAACAGGAAAAATGGAAGGATGATTTATTTATTATTTATTTATTATTTTATTTATTTATTTTAATATTTATTATTTTATTTTATTGAGGGTCTCCGAGGGATTTTCGTTTTGGGGGGAACAAGGCAACATGGCAAATTTTGCAATGGGAACAAAGCACAACGATAGAGGGTACAATGGAACACGAAATATATTTGGGAACATGGTGAAATTTCGGAATGCAACAAGGGAACAAACTGAACATTTCGAAGGGAACACAGGAGCACAAACCCCCTGGGAAACCTGCAAGAGTGTTCCATGTAACAGAACCCTCCCTTGCAACTGTAACACGACACCAGTACACAGTACTTGGCCAGTACAGTTTATAACACGATGTGACTGACAAGTTGCATAAAACTTCAAAATTTATTACACTGAATTCAACTGATTTGCCCTGTGAATAAATCCTCAATTATGTGAAACTTACTCAAGTTTGGTCAAAACTGAAACTGTGTTCAGTATCGACTACATACTAATACCATTTACAATGTACATAATCTGCAATATATTAGCTAACTGTCTTATAATTCATTCAACCTTCTAAATTATTATAATAGTCCTAAATTTCAAATTTAAGACTCTTATTTTACCCTGCATTCATGTACTAATGTCAACAGCTAGTATTATCAGTGTTCAATCGGCTTAAATAATACTTTGTTAACAATTCTTTATTCTACTTTCTTCTGATTTCTTTCATTTTAACATCTGAACAATTATATTACCAACACATTGCTCTTCAGTCTGCAGCCCCAACTTGTTATTAAAATTTGAAAAACATAGGATAAATGCATCTTTAACCGTATAAACATCACATAGAACTCTAAAATCTTACAGAAAGCCTGCAGAGCTTGATATGACAGGCCACCAGTTGTATTCTGAAGTTTTTAGCGATCTTTTAAAATCACGTCCGTGACTTGCGATGCATAATGGGATGTTCAAACTCTTACCATGATCCGTTACTGGGGTTCAAATCACACGAGTGATTCATGATGAGACAATCAAGTTTTACCATGTCCCGTTACTCAGGTCAAAATTACGTCCATCATTCATTATCTGGGCCCCCCTGGCCTTTATGACCCCGAATGAACAGGGGAGAGTTCCAATCCCTCTTACAGTGCCCCTGACAAATGAGGAAGAAGTAATCAGTCACTGGGGAGGTTAACATCCCTACATTACGAAAACCACTATCAAGCCACTAAATGTACACAAAATATTTCATTATTTTCTTATCTAACCACAGGGAGCCCACCCGTAATATTTGGTTCCAAATGATAACTAAACTTAATGAAATATAATGCTGGAAAAGCCAAATAAAAATGCAAAAATCTAAAAAAAGCAGAAAAAATGGTTCAAAACACCTGCAAAATGGATAAGAAAACGAGATAAAAAATCTGCACGATTTTTCTTGATCCCAGTCTTTAGTAGAATGAAGGAGCGTGGTCGAGCAAAACTGGTTAGAGCGGGGGAGGGTAGGGGAAGAAGTGAGAGTTACTTTCTCTTCTCTCCAACTACACCCTAACCCTCTCCCGTTTGTTTTATTTTTGCCACGACCGCGTACTCGCCGCCTGCAGAAAGACTGGGATCTAGTAAATCACTGTCAATCTAACTTGATTTTCGCTCTCGCATAACTCCTCGAGTTTTCGCCCGTTTCTTACCATTTTTTCAGCAGATTTCTTCATATCATCAATATTTTTCGTATAAAACACATACATTTTTAATTAGTTTTTAAATTATTTACCAAATATTACAGGTGGGCTCCCTGTGATTTAACTCTTGATGAAGCACTTGCCTTAATGTCAACATGTAGGCTGAATACATAAAGCACTTCCAGGGTCCACACAGATTTCTATAACTTGTTCACGTCATTTTCTATGACTTAGAAATAACATGACAGTAAAAAGTATTTCGATCAGGCTACTTCCATCATATTTTTTTGCGACAAATGTTTGGAGGTTGCTCAACTGTTTTCCATTTTTTGACATCAAGTTTATGATTTTAGATTCTCACAATTGTGGGTATTGGATAAGAGTTATTAATCGTTCTTTTTCCCTATAACAACTCTTCAATTTGTTGACCACTGTACGTCACTATGATTATGATTACCATGGCAACTACAAAATGCCTCTAGAACACCCCGTTTTGACATTCAAGTGGATTCTTCTCAAAAGTGAGTTTAGTGATCGATATGATCCCATTTTCTTTTACTTTGTCTGCATTGCTTTATAACTGATAACATTTTGGCACATTTTTTAAAAAAGGAATTTTGAAAATCAGTCATGGTGGTGTCACTTATTTTTGTAGTTGGTGTCACTTATTTTTGTAGTTGGTGTCACTTATTTATAATTGTAAAATTTAACATGATTTGCAGAATTTTTTTAAAAGCCGGTCCCAAATGTTCTCAATGTTATGCTACCAAAACTAAAAAATAATAACAGAAATTAATACAGAGTCACTGAACTTGAATGTCAAAATATATAGTAACTCTAGGCCTTCTGGGGTAGTCATCGTAACAATAACCACAGTGAACTGAAAGTAAAGTCATTAATAAGTTGAAGAAATGTTATAGCACCACAACTGTTATCCAGCATCCACAATAATTTTATTTACAATGTAAAAGCCTCTCAAATCCTAAACCTGACATCACAAAAAGCAAAATCAGGAGGGAGCCAACATAAAAATCAAGAATCAGTTTGGGTCAAAAATCTGAAATTCTATGGGTTGTCCATGGCCTTTAGAAGTGAATTCTCCCTTCCTCCCTTTTTGCAGCCTCAAACTGCAATTTGCAATCCCCTGACAGTTCCATGTCTGCGGGTACCCTGATAGTTTTACAGTAATTGAATGATCAAACCGGAACTAGAGAATTGGCCCCAAATCAAGTCTACCAGTCTATTAAAAGGATATGAATAATAATTGTAAACAAGTTTGATATAAATCTGTATTCATTTAAAATTCGTCATGCAACAGGCTGGCGAAATTTGACAAACTGCTTCCAGTAAAAATGTGATAGTTGATCAACATCTCTTTCTCAGACAGCTTTCCATCACTGTTTCTATCTGCTGTGGTCACAAGGTACTTTGCCTCATTCAATGCATGTTGTACGTGCCTCGGGTTCAGGTACTGCTTGAGTTCATTTACATCCACTACTCCATCCTTGTTCTCGTCCATATTCTGGAATTCCTTCTTGCGCCTGGTAAGATTATCATGAAACATTCTGTTTCAGCAAAATGCAAAATTGTATGTATACATGTATCTATCTGCAAACTGTTGACTGACACAGCACTGATCACAAAATTTCAAATGTATCTATCAACAGAATTGACCATAACCACAATACCTTGCGAACCTAACACAACGAATAGACACATAGAAAGCCATATATTTTGCAAATTTCGTCCCTGTACTAAAAACATTGTGAATGCCAGGTTTGAAGTTTTTAGGGCTTTTCAGTGCATTTTTATGAACCTTTTGTAGGGTTTTCGTGCGCTAAGGTAAATGTACCGGTTGCCATCTTTTTTATTATGGTCAATTGGACCAACACAGCTCTGAACATTTTAACTGGAAGAGAATTATACAGTCTAATAATTATTTGGAAGTTTGGAGTTTTATTCAAAACATTAATAAAATATAAGCCAAAGTATTGTATAAAAATGCTATGTACATGTCAGATAACTTAGATGTTAATTGTTTTTGTACATATCGATGAAAACCCTCTGAGAAGTCTGTCAAAATGGCTGATAAAGAAAATATTGACCGTTTATTGCTAGGCCAAAACAGGATGGTGCTGCACTTTAGCACCCTTTTGTTTCTTCCAGTGTCATTTTGATTCTCTCGACACCCTTTTCTTTGTATCCTTCAGCTGTTTTGAGGCCAGTAATTATTCTATTAATTTCTTGCAGTACTGCAGTAATTTAAAATAATCTGCACAGAACAATCATGTTCTAACAAACAAAAAATAACATGAGCCCATATTTCTCAAAAGGTCAGCAGTTTCTATCTTCAACACCAGGGCCATTCCATATTCATTGTTTCATCTGCGCACTAACACCCTGTGAACTGTTGCTGTTTTGCTGGGGATTTTTCCTTGCAATGTTTTAGTTCTCAAAGCTTTGCAAAAACAGTCCAACACATAATTTTAAATAAAAGTCTGCTTGTCGAGATTGTGGTGCCATTTGTTTAACATATTACCTGAATTTTGTTATCAAAATAATGTCTTTTTTATTTCTAAAAGAGAAATTATTTCAATTTAAATATCTAGTAAGAATAAACACTAGAAATATAAAAGAAGGTAATAAAAGTCAAGAATACAATGTAAATGTGTACAATATGTCAGCTATTATTAATACAATACATGTACACATAGTACAAATACATTTTGTTATTATTCACTAAGCCATAAATTACCAGGATTTATGTATGAAATACATGTAATAGTGATAATCGCCACATGTGATGAAATATCGTATTTAATCCGACATGTGAAAAATAACAATTTTCCCTCTGTAGCATTCTCTAGTCATTTAAAAGCCGAAGCTATCGTGTATCCCACCAAGACGGTCCGTTGAGAACCTGAGTTCTTCAACGGACCGTCACGAAAGGAAACGCCAATGTTGC
>JANVCH010070011.1:0-10257 GCA_025505405.1 Epizoanthus rinbou | reverse complement strand
GGTGGGTGCAAGGGTAACAACACCTTAAGGGTTAACAGAAGTCCCTTGAACCGATGAAAAAGAAAAAAAAATATAGTTCGAAATGAATTCAAACGGATAGCAATATTATAAGTATGTACAATCAGAGCAGATGTGATGATTTATGTTTATATCTAAGTTTAGGAATATATTATGCTGGAATCCAATACTACAATAATATAACTATCAACTTCATTGCAAGGCAATCACAATCGGCATATAGCTTTCCGCATATATAGGCAAGTAGACATATTTTTCTATCTGCGCTCTATTTGATACATCAATTTAGATTGCAAGAATAGGTAAACAGAGAAGTAGAAATCTGATAACTACGGTATCCCGTGGGGATCACGACAGAAATTTCGCAAACTTGAAAATGTTTATTAAAACTTTATTTCACACAAAACGACTTGATTATTTGAAATGAAAACTTGATTATTTAATAGAAACAAACAGCTCGCCGCGCGGAACCCTTGCATATTTCTGAATATATATATATATATATATACCACTTTATGCATAGCGCACGTAGTCACGTGACATTCATTGTTTATTTGCAGCATCAATTTTCGACTCAAAGAATCAAGTTTTCGTTTCAAGGAATCAAGTTGTTTTCCCAAAGAATCAAGTTTATTTTTGCCAGAAATTGTTTACAAGTTTACGAATATTATGTGGTGATCCGCATGCGACACCATAGATATCATATAAAATCACATTATTTTGCGTGCAAACTTGCTCTGCCATACATTATTCAGAAACATTCAAATGTAGAACGATTGAAAAGTACTGAGAAGAAACATATAAACAAAACTCCCTCACCTGGTTTGGGTGGGCAGCCAAACAGTTCCATCCTCAGACAAATGTGATCATTCCACGCCTGGGGATATATCCGTATTAATCGCCCATATATCGATGGAGATAGGAAATGTTCCACAATCGTGTTTGCGTCTGAATTGCCGATGAAGACCTGAAATATAATGACCATCACGAGACAGGTTAACTCTGATGTACGGGGACGCAACCAAATACAAGTAAAATTGAATGTACATAGAAAGGCGATGAACTCTTTAATGTAATCTCTTCCAGTGTTATATAGAAACTTGAATGAACATAGGGTTATCACTCATTATGAAAGAGTGTGGAGCTTTATTATCTTCTACAGATGGATAGAAACTTGAATGCACATCGAGTTCTCACGTTGTCTCTAGAGTTCTACAGTTAGAAGCATTACTAGTTAGCAGTAGAATTCTTCAGTGACAAATGTTATCAAAGTGAATAAGGTTCAACACTAATTACTTCCAAAGTTACATGGATGTTTATTTCTTTTGTTGGTTTAATACAATGTTGCATTGTCTTCCGATTTCTGACCTCGGTACCCTATGTCACAACAAAGCTATATAGGTTACGGTAATATTAACGAAATACTCAAATAACTCATAACTAGATATTAGTTATACCCTTCAGAGTAGTATAGGAGGGATGAAATTAGCCTGTTTATTGTGAAGGATTCTAATTAAATGAATGCAATCCTTGTCAATTCTCAGTGAATTAAAGATTAGTGTCTTTCGATATTGTTTTCTGATTTCAGCTAATTATAAAGTGAAAATTGACTAAGTTCAACCATTGTCTTGAATCTCAAATTCCCTTAGGTGGAGCATGAAAAGGGTTCAAACTTGTATATTATAATCACATTGGGTTCTTTGTGGTTACAGAACTGTGCTAATAAATTATTTGTAACTGCTGGAAGTCAAAGTCAAAGCCTTGTTATGTGTTTTTGAGTTCGTTTGGTACCTTCATATCACGGCTGAACAGCTGTCATGTACCAGAATTTAAATAAGAAAATAGATGTTCATTAAACTATAACAATACACAGTGAATAAATATAACAACAGATTATTCTTTATTCAAAATTGTAATAAAACAGCTTGTTATTTCAGCCATTTCCTATTAAAGTTATAAAGAAGATTTTGTTTATATAACAAAATTGTGTTTGTTTCACATAACAGCCTGAAAATAGAGAGAACAACTTGAATAAATAAAATTCTCAGAAGTTGAAAAAACCGTTGATGATTTGCACAAAAATTGCAATATTCCGCCATTATTTTATTCATGAGACAGAAGAAAATGGGGATAATGTAATCCACCCCATTTATTCATGAGCGCAAAGAACAAAAGAGATAATGTAATCCACCCCATCTTATTCATGAGACAGAAGACAATAGAGCTCTCTAACAATATAAATCATTACGTCATCCCTACGATAATTAATTCCTCCGCATTTTAATTAGAATCCTTCGCAAAAAACAGGCTAATTTCGTCCCTCCTATACTACTCTTCAGCTCACGTTAAATTGGTGGGTAAGGTAATCTTTGCTGATTATAGAGGATGTAATGCCGTTTATTTGCACTATTTCCGTTCAACAGATTTTTATCATTGTCAAGTGTAGTTTATGAGAACTCGTCCTTGAGTCGACTTCACGTATCGCGTAGCGCTTGGAACGTAATATACCAGTTATAACTTTAAAAACCGTTAGATATACTGGCTTACTTTCGCTTAGAAATTATGTATTTTTGTTTTGCCTTTTTACCGACACAGCAACCCTATCTTTACGATACGAAACGAAAATAGAAAGTGGGGTGAAAAACTGAAGACATTGTATTGCCCTCGTTCATAAGTTCTCGTCAAAGCCATAAATAATTTTGCGCAATGTTTTAATCCCTAGATACTAATAATGAATATATTAGAAATCCTCTGAAATATACAATTTCATAATACGTTTCATATATAATATGAATAATTACGAAAGGGTTATTACTGCATTTGTTACCTTGTTGCTTTTATATTGTATAAAGTTTGTTCCGTTCTCTGAGTATTCCAGAGTGTATCTAGTCACCCAATGACTGTACTGATGTTGTCCCTGGGTTGCAATTTTTGTGACTCTAACAGGTGTATCAAGGTCGACTTGCAGCCACTGTCCAATCTCATTAAACAATGAGGACCATGAGCCCGCGTGACCATCTCTTTCTAATGTGTACAGTCGTCCATATTTTGCGGCGTGATCATTATCCCACTCTGATGATGCAGTTAAAGCAAAGTCCGGGATCCTGCTGTTTGTTAGTCCAAGCGGCATAGAACAACCTCAACCGGTAAATGAAGATTAGCATAATTATAAGTGTCACTACAAGATCTAGACACGCGTTTAACACGCGTTTAACACGCGTGATATACATATCATTAGTTATTAACAATATATATATACTATATTGTATGGCCACAGTATTTTGAAGCGTCCGAAAGGTCCCTCAAAATACAAATGACGAGTACTTTCCTTCCAAAGAACTTGCTAAGATTTACCAAGATGTCTGAAAGTTTTACGACCAATTTCCACATTTTGCAGAATATTTCCGAACACTTTGCGAGAATTTGCAAGTTATATTTCAAAAACGAGTGCGAGTGTTTGAAGGGGGGGTTCCAAACACCGAGAAACATTATTGTTCGAGGTGTTTTGAACGCCCCTTCAAACACGAAGCAGGAGTTTTGAAATAACTTCTCAAAAGAATGGAATATTGTCACATAGTCCACGGAAGAATTTTATGGTCGATGATTTTTTGCATAATACATTATTCACATGGTTGAAACAAAAGACATTTACAATTTGTGTGATTCATTGTGTAATCGACTAGATAGCCTAGTGGTAGTGTAGTGATAAATAGAAACACTGTAGTAGTCGAAGGGCTCCCGGTTCGAGTCCCACTCTCGGCAAGAAAAAAATCCTTTTTATAATCATTATACGGCAGTTATGCCTTGTTGGTTTATGAATATGTAGATTAAGAAATATTTGGCCCATGGGTTTGAAATTGGTTCAAACGCTCAAACGAGTGTTTGACACAGTTTCAAAACTCATGTGGTGCGATGATTGGCCCAAAATGTCATGAATT
Organism: Epizoanthus rinbou; assembly: GCA_025505405.1. NCBI lineage: Eukaryota > Metazoa > Cnidaria > Anthozoa > Zoantharia > Epizoanthidae > Epizoanthus > Epizoanthus rinbou. Next base: position 6,301 of record JANVCH010070011.1, on the reverse strand, counting down.
ATTAATGAGTTTGAGAAGTGCCTTTCAATGTTTCTGCTTGTGTAGTGAACTAGAATAACGTTTATTACTCTGCAAGGAAACAAAGTTTATTTTTATTTACATTTTTCCATATATAAAGAACGGCTGCCGAGAGTTTACTTTGTAAAATAGGCTAAAAACAAACAAGTGCATTTTTTGTGAAGTCGACCTATAGAGTCCATTTTTTCACAAATATTTTGGGACGACGTAAAGAACCTAAATATAACAACCGTTATTTCTAAATTAACTTACTTAGACTCACTGCCTTTCGATTACCACAAGTTAAACTCACGTTATGTACATATGAAAAATGTAAACTTTAGGGCGTTCATGCCGCTATAATTTAGCTCAAGCTTCAACTGCGCTAAATACAAACTTACAATAGAAAACAAGCATCGCAGAGCCACTGCATCACAAAGTTCTCTGGCGTTAAACAGGAACAGGATGCAATCCACCTTTTTTGAAAATACTCTTGCTGCAAAAAGAAATAAACTGAACTACATATCATGTAATAGACAAAATATCAATTGTTTTAAATATTGTATTTAAGATCGATGATAGATCAGTTTCACAGTTAAACGGTTCCTATCCTGAAATAAGATACAAGTTTCCAACTACTTTCGTAACAACAAATTCGTGGAAATTCGTGTTTGATTGTTCACTACAGACTGAAGCTGCACGAGGACTGGGGGACTACGCCATCAGCCATTGACACTGCATTGAGGATGGCCGAGAAACACGATGTTCAGGTAAACAATAAAAGCTAAATTTTGATGACGGCCACTCTAACACATGCAGCAACAATTCACCACAAAAAACCCATTTGGGGAGTTAACAGTGAAATAAATTATGTACGTACAATTCCAATGCCAAAATAGCTATATGTTTTGCATTATAGAATCTACATTCTTGCACTCACTTCTTCATTTTTGGCAAGATGTTGGGTATCAGGTGGCTTTGCATTACATGTAATGCGCGTGGTCACTAGTTGGACCCGCTGACCAGTTCAAGAATTAACTTGCTATTAATATTTTAGGGCTTGCACTAATGTCACGACGTTGAAACAATGTACCTGGAGTCTGTGGTTTTTATTCCAGACAAACCATGGGATCACTCATTTTACATACATACATACTTTTATTATCATCTCCCCAGAAGGGCTTTTCAGTGATAATCCTAACTATGAAATTACAAGCAGATAAAATCTATTTACTAAACAATTACAAACAATTACAAAGTCGTTGCTGAAGAGTTTAATAGTTTCTTTGCCTCTGTTGGCTCACTCACAACCGACAAGATCACAGCATTAGCAAAATAATGCAATTATAACTTGGATGAATCGCGATTTTCTTCCAGAAGACTTCGCTTGTCCAAACAGTTTTCATTCAAGGCCGTAGAAAACAAACAGGTTGAGATCATCGTTAACTCAATGTCCTCCAACAAGTCCCCTGGGATCGACAAAATCGCCATCCGGGTTATAAAAGACTTCCTGCCAGTTATTCTTCCAACTGTCACAATGATCATCAACACCACTTTTGTTTCTGATACCTTTCACAGCACTTGTGTGTATGGAAAATAAAGTAACGTGTGGGATATTGATGGTATTTCACTCAAAAGCGTAATGTGGTACGTGCAATAGGCCTAGGAGGAGCCGTACAACTTGTCGTTAATGTGCGCATGTGTACGTACAATGGTACACAACAAACTGTCATTGGTGATTACCTCGGGTATAGAACATGTATATACGTGTATTCTGCTTATATTTTTGATATCTTTCTTCAGTATCAATTTTTTAAAAAGTCAGAAACAGTAAATCAACAATTGACCATAATAAAAAAAGATGGCAACTGGTACATTTACTCATAATTCTTAGCGCACGAAAACCCTATAAACACTCAAGAAAATGCACTGAAAGGTCCTAAAAACTTCAAAACTAGTATTCACAATGTTTTAGTACAGGGGCGAATTTCGCAAAAAATATATGGCTTTTTATGTGCCTATTCGTTAGGTTCGCAGGATATTGTGGTTAAATGTACAGCCGCCATCTTTTTTATTATGGTCGATTCTTCCATCCCACAGAGCTGTCGTGTTCATGTACATGTACGATGTCAATCTGTAACGTTTCTTATCAAGTCAGTGTAAAAGAACAATTAGAATTGCGTTACACTGACTACCCATGCAAGCAATCACTCTACATGTTGTAAACGTGTGGAATAACTGTTGTTCCTTTGGCAGTCTTCTCAGGACGGGAGCCTTGATGATTTGTATGAAGAAATGTATCGACAACAAGGCGATTTTGATGAGCGGCTTTTCCTCACTGAAGATGAACACTTAAAGACAGTTCTTACTGCTAATGGACAAAGGTAGTACTAGTTTCTGCAAATTATCTATGTAGAGGAGGTACATATAATCTCCCCCCCCCCCCAGTTTGAAGGAGAGCGGGACAGATCTGATTCTCACCCCCAGTCTGTAGGGGGTGGCAGATCCCATGTGGATAAATCTATTAGAAACATTGTTTTAAGTTGGGTGATAGAATTCGGTGTAAGCAGTGTTTAGTGCAGTCATCAAGATTTTGACAGTCAGTTCGAAATTGGACTAATACAACCTTTTCCGTCTGACTTTGTTTTGCCACACTGTGTGTGAGATGAGAAGGTTGTGCCACTGGCCTAGTCTCTCATAGTACTTTTTGTTAAAAAATGAAAAAAAAAACTTAGTGTTGTCTCCAATTAGTATGCTGCTTACAGTTACGGTTCGAAACTTAGTTTCTTTTGCAGAATCAAAGTTCTACCGTTAAAAATGTATTAAATAACGGTATATAGTTTTCTAATATCTATGACATTTTCTTGGCAGAAAACTTGCTGAAAACCAGGACAGAATTACATCAGGATCTGCTGAGGAAATCAGATTGATTCCCATTTCAAATCAGAGGTATGTACAGTTCATATGCGAACATGTTACCAGTGTTGTTGTACATGCACAGTGCCGGTGCATGATCACATTTTTATTGTCAGTGGACTGAAGTCAGTCATTTTCTCGTACATAAGCAAGTACATAACGTCTGCTGCAACATAGGATTGGAGTATCCAAGTACCTTGTTAGAGTGGGTGCTTAACTCTGGTGTCTGTAGCATAGCCCAACTAAGAGTACAGCATTACTACTCCACCAGTATTACTACCGGTACTCCACCAGCTTTTTCCAACCCCAAAGAATCAGGTACCCATTTATTTTTCTGGCTGGAAGGAGACACTGTTAGAGTAAATGTCTTGCCCAAGGATAATATCAATTGATAGTGGCCAGGTGCAATCCCATGAGGCTACGTTTTCCAGTCAATAGCAGTTATCTGACTATTCTTTAAATCATAATTTTTTAATATTTTTTTTGCCTTTTAGTGAATCTCCAAGCACAATTGTAGCACGGTTTTGGAATGTAAGTGCATTTTGTTAATAGTTATTTCATGTATATTACATGTACAGGTATCTATAATATTCTAATATTTATACTTCTCATCCTCTACTGAGCAAGTCAGAGTACATGTAATGTCAGACAAACTTATCGGGGGACTTAAAGAGCCCACACACTTGTTGATAGGAGTAGGCTAATGCCGGTGTTGTGGTCTGTATACTGAGGGCACTACCCAACATCTCAGACAAAACTGTTGTGAACCGCATTAATTCAGCAGTCTGGCTAAGTCCCTCAACTGCTAAACCCTTGTACTTCGTGTAAACAGGTTGCTGAAAAGCCCCGTTGGGAGCACCTGTATATATCTGTATCTGTGTCTTAAAAACAAGAACAAAATATCACAAACATGCTATTTTCTTGGAGGACAGAATATCGTTGTTGGCAAAACACCCAGTACAGACCTTGTAAGAGTTACATTGTACAAGCTACCAGTAACAGACCAAAACTAACAACAACGGCTGTTTATTGACTCAGTCTAAGACTTTTAGTCAGTGTCCACAATTTATGTTATATATTTCATATGTATACAAGCTGGAAAAATAGCACTCCCTAATCTTGAAATGCTTTTGTAATTTTAGATGCCTTTTTAATCAAGGGCCGAAATAGAAACATTTGCCACTAATCTGATACAACATTTTATCACCTCTTTAACTTATTGTGACTTATTTCTACAAATAATAGCATTCGCAATTTTCTCTTCATTTCAGCGTTGCAGAAAGAATCCAACAAATTTTATTCTTGCACAGCTAAAAGGTAAGTGTTCAATTGTTATCAATCACTATTTAGTTGTCGATTGTAAGAATGGACAATAACAATAGAAACCTGAGCTTGTTTATTGATGATGGAAGCATCATTTTGTCATTGGTGACTCATGTTTTTCATCAGTGATCATATAACTGGTTTACTTTTCTGTTCTTCTGCTCTGTTGAACGCCAAAATTGCACATGTGTGGTTTAATCAAACGTTTGTGATTGACTCTTAAACCTTTTGTCTGGAAATATGCTGCTTCAAGCACTAATATTGTTATTTACACTTGTCGAAAATTATCAAAGAAAGTAGTCACTGGCAATTTTTCTCACCTGGGACGCCTGTACCTTCCAATCGAAAATCCTTTACTTGGAGTGTAAATATTACGAATTTGATTCCATTTGAAGTTTGGCTACTTTCTTGGCTCATGGATTGGTGTTCTTGTGCTTGTACTGAACTACACTTCGGTGCATCATTTCTCATTAACTTATCAGTGTGAGCAACCTGATACCGAGTTTTGACATCATATCTCAAATAGCTTTGATTTTAAAAGGGATTTGTCAAGACAATCTTATCGAATTTTCAATTGAATATTATTTGAATTAGAATTGTGGTCATTCATCAGAAACCCTTATGAACTTGTACAAGCCCAGGGCGTGATATAACACGCGCTGTAATTGGTCTAAAACTGACTTATCTTTGAACAGGCACCAAAATGACAACACAGCAAATTTTCCTTCCTTCAAAGTCCTCTCCACTTTACTCTTTTTTACGTTTGTTTGTATATTAACTGGTTCGATTATTTTAGACTTTAGACTCATTGTACGAAACAACGGCTAGTGTACCATTTCTGGTTCTCTTGCCGTGTTTTGAGGTCATTTGAATAACTATTAATGAACAGACGCACGGAAAATGAATCTATTTGTTCATTTTACTGCACTTCATAAAAATGCGACACTAACAGTGCTCCCGTAATACTGCAGTGCGGAGAACATACACAGGCAGCTAATCTACTAGGAAATACTTGGTCAGGGAAAGAGTCGGTTAGAACTCTTACTTTCTAAACAGTCTTTATAAATTTTGATTTAAATAGTTTTTAGATTCTCCACATTTTAGTTAAAAATAAATAAAAGGTATGACAGTCTGTAAGCCCAGGTATTATCTTCTGGATGGATATTAATTGTTATGTTTTTACATGACTATGTATGCAGCGTTTTTCTATTTCTATTATAGATGCAGAGAAAGTATTCACGGACGCATTTCTACGTGTTACTGGAGAAGATGAAAAGGAAAATGCTGAGGAGGTAAATTGTTTAGAACTGGGAAATGGTGTGGATCTACACTGGATTCATGCAAACATCGTATAACATTTGGCAATATATAAAATGAAAAAATACTTAAGTCTTAAAAGTGCTGCCACATTGAGTGGCACTGCTTTCTTTTACATGTGTTGTTAATATTGTTCTTCAACGAAACCACAGAGACATGTAACTGGTACATGTAGATCCCTAACTGATGCCATCCGCACAGACTGATATGTTTTCATGTCATTGTCAAATGGAACTTTTGAAGATGTAAATATGTGTGACTGGCATCGTTTTAGTTTAAAAATCCGATGTTTGATTTGCATTTTTGAGAAATATTCTACCTACATAAACACAGTAGCATTGCATATTTTAAGTAATTACATGTACGCTCAGGAGCGCACTTGAAAATATGTGTTTGTGAGGATGGAACATGCAAATAGAAAACGAAATTGATAATAATCTTCCATACACAAGGAAATGATACTAAATCTTAGTTCGATTTTGTTTTTGTCTGCACTGATGATGCCTCGGCAGTTTACATGTAGCTGTAAATATGCTGCTGAAACATTAATGGGTGATGCTGTTTGTAAAAGCACAAACAATGTCATCAACTTTACCTTAGCATATACCAAACTAGTGAATAGCGTTTTTCGCGTGATCTGATTGGTTCCCTATCTCGGACTATTCTGCGCCATTCCGAGCTCGCATGAGTGCACACTAATTGACGAAATGGCGTCGAGATTTCCCGAAATAAATACACGAGGCGGTAC
>JANVCH010070000.1:0-10258 GCA_025505405.1 Epizoanthus rinbou | reverse complement strand
GATTACTCAGTACTGCGGACTCAAAATTGTCCTGGAAGTACCCTTTGAACTCGATAAACACTATGATAATGAAAAAAACGTCCGAATTATCAACATTATAATTGTATACTAGTATAGTAGGTCTCTGAAATCACGAGTGCCGACCACTCGTAATCCGCCCAATTTCCATGCAGTGGAATGGAATCCGGAATCCATAAAGTTCAGTGGAATTCAGAATCGAGAATCCAAAGGGTTTTTAAGCTGATAATGAGACATATTGAAAAAATCTATTTTTCTCTAATTTTTAAAACGTGAATCGGACTTTACTCTTAAAATAAGATATATTTTCGCGGCATTCCCAGTCATTTGATATGGGTAAACCTGCCGCAAACTAAACAGAACATGTGATGAAGTGTATTGTAGCATGGCCAAGAAATAACGACTTTCATGGTTCCTTAACTACATATTTCCTCTATAATCATTAATTGGAGCGTCCACTGAATATTTAAAACAATATACGAGGCAATACTATTCCATGCATTGAACTTTGTTATAACTTTCCCTTAATTATTGTCCCATACACAAGTTTAAAAGTAAAACCTGAAATGAATGACAGAACAAGTTTTCATTCACTTCTTTCTATTAAATAGTTCCAGAGGAGATTGATGACATAATTGTGAAGTGAATCCGACCTGTTGATAGCCAAAGCTCAAACCTATCAATACGCAATAAGGCCCCGGAATAAGGCTTGCTAAAGTACGAATCCTCAATGCTTTATGATCCGAAATGTGAGCCCGCGGATTCGTTACTTTATGTAGTATTCGTTACTACATCGGTTACCCACGAGAATTGTAACATTTATGCAATTAGTATGATACTTATTAGGACCCGCAAATCGTCAAGAATTGAAACTAAAATCTGTGATCCGAACAGTAAATTTAATGCAAAATCCCCGGAATCCTCATATTTGTTCACTTTTCCAATGAGCTGAGAGTTTACAGCAGTACTGGGCAAGCAACAGGGAATGAATGAATTGGTTGTTTTGAGCTCATTTCCCGCGCGATTATACTCCCCTAGAAGTAGAAGTAGAACGCCATTTGATATTACGTCAACTTGGTCAACATCCAACTCCATGTTGTATAGAGATATCGTGTATGAATTAATTCTTCATCATTGGAGTTTCCGGACTGGATCGTTTAAAATTACCTATTGGTCATTAATGGCTCGCATTATTCAATTATAAATGATTTATAAGTTTATTTGCAGTCGTTAGCTGTCCGTTAATCTGTTTAATGACTTCAATTTACATTTTTCAATTTACATTTTTAAAATAAATTCTGTGCGTTGTACAGTCATTTCAACAAATGTTCTTTTTTTAAAAAATCAATTTAATATATTTAATCTCTTATATATATATATATCAAATTTGTACAGTGTTAACGTTTCCTTCCGTGCAACGAATTCTTGTTCTGTTGGTAAAAACTAAAGAAAGACCGCCTGCCAGAGCCTGATATATCATTATATGGTACTTACCAGTACCACAAATTCAGTCACGATCACGGCGAACAAGTATTTCCGTTCACGCTTATAATCAGACTTATAATCAGTGCTAAGCATTTTTCCCGTACCATCAGGAGGCCAAGTCGGTGCACAAAGTGCCGGTATGGCGGATTACAGTCTGAATATATTCAATCACTGAGTGACTTATAGATTTTATTGTATCGAGGGCCACAAGTTTATTGGTGTTCTACATTATTTCGTGTTACCCTCTATAAATAAAGGTTTCACTCACTCACTCACTCACTCACTCACTCACTCACTCACTCACTCACTCACTCGCTCACTCGCTCGCTCGCTTGTTTGCTCGCTCACTCACTCACTTACTTACTTACTTACTTTGCGCCTTGTATTGCGAGCCCTCAAATATCAGACCGGCTATGTCTGCAAGTATAGGCCATACGCACGTAAACTCTCCTAAACGGTAAACAACAACAACAAATCCGTTATTTTCCCATTGTGGAGTACAACATATAGTTTAGTAATTTATAAAGTAAGACTGGCAGCCTGAAATAACAAAACTAAACCCTTGAAACAAGTTATATTCTATATGCTTCAGTCTTTGTATATGTCCCAAACGAAACAAGGTTATTGTGTGATTCAATATTTGTCCCAGAAAACAACTTTGAATATTTTATTGGACGCACCCAAATTGTAGAAACTTTTATATATACCAAACTGACCAACTTGGCCCATCAGGGGGGTGGGGTAGGGGTAAAAGACTCGTTTACCGGTTGTCCATGCAACCCACCTTAAAGCTTCTATATATAGAGTTAGAGCTAAAGTCCCTAAACCATGAAAACCAGGCAAAGTTCTAGCTTGTTGAGGTCTAGAGTTTTGACCTCTTTCCAGTTTTCTAATCTTAACGATCTTAATATCATCCCTGTATCGCATACTAAGAAATCTGATAAAGAAAAAACGAAGACTTAAAGAACATTCCGAAATATGGAATTCAGTGTCAAATTTTCTGTCGCGATTTTATCTCAAAGGTGTTTCGCGTCTTGACTAATAAGATATCTCTTCAGCTGGAAAAGTTGTGATGACCAAAGCTGCGTTCCTGACAAACTTTGGCTTTGTTTTGACTCAAAATTATTATTGTTTTAGTTTCGTGGATTTGAATTTTGCAAACGGCCCACGGAGAGACGTGTATTTTAAAAATGACAAAGGCTTAGCTCTCTATTTTAAAAACGTATGGAAATTCTTGAACATCAGTTTTTTCTTGGAAAATAAAGTTATTCTGTTTCTTACTCTTAGCCTGATTTTGTTTCCAGCAAACGAACTGGCTGGGAAGAGCTCGCATTATCTTTTATACTGCAAGTGCAAGAGGTAATGTAAAATCTAGAACATTTCTGTCTGTGTTGTTTAATATCGCCCCACATCTCACCGTCTTATCTGCGGCTGTCTCGTACAACGCTTGCTTCTCCTCAAATCAAATTAATTAATTAACGTCACAGAAGGATGCGATAAAAGAGATGACTGTATTGATAAAGCACACCGAATTATACCAGTGCAAATAGACATTTCCGAACAACTATAGGCGGAAAGGGTTTGAACAGTGGTTTGGGACCCCGGGAATTCGAGATGCACATAATGCGCATAATTCATAACCCTTTGATCCCAAGTTGGGCCGGACCACGAGACACCCTAGAGGCAAATGTTAAAATCACTGAAGACACTGGGACATGAACTATTGCATTACTGAGGTTCCATACCGAGGTCATCAGTGCAGTACTATTATAAAATATTTAGACATCAATAGACAAATCGAACTTACTAAATACAAAAGCCCAAAACTTAATTTTGCATTGAATCTTGCAAAATATGTTTCATGAATTTAATATTTATTTAGCTGCAGGAAGCAGCTGGTGGTTGTTTTGTAATCCATATTTTTTCTGAACTCTGTGCACATTTTGTACCAGAAACCACGAAATGACACGTATTATGTAAAGTATGTTGCCGTGGCAATGACTACTGCAGCAGTCACTGCAGTTAGTCCGCGGGTCTGTATCAACTAATGCTTCTCTAATGAATATCAGTTTTATTAGCTGTCCTAGATCCTGCCTTTAAACGTTTTGAACGAATGTAAGTACTCCAATTGTGCACTGAAAACAATGGACTATGCAGCAAATCAGTGATGCCGCGGGTTGGGCGACCCTGTTGCGGCTTAGCAAATGAATAAAGTCACGTCCGGTTTTGCTATCTACGCTAGATTGATAAGTAGATTTTAACATAATGAAGGCTCGGTTATTGCTAATACACCAATGAACTGCCTCCTTCTTTACGTACTTCACTACAGTACTGCCGTGACCCTGCACACCTCTAGCCCTCAGGCAACTTAATGTGTCTCGGATGTTCCTGCAATTGATACGTGGGAGTTCTCAGTGACCTAACAGTTTGAGCAACAAACCTGAGCTCTTCAATATAAACCAAAACGAGAAACCTTCAGTCGTGAACCTGCGCTGAAGCTGGCAACACACGAAAAGACAAATACCAAGTAAAATAACCCTGGACAGCCATTTGCAGCTTGTCGTATAATATTCCCATATCCAAATGCTTTGAAATGCTCAACAATTGCATGTTCCCTCTTCATATTGTGTACTTTACAGGTTGTGTACCCTGGAGATCAATGACTGAATGAGTTGTTGTATAATTGTATTTGCTTTAGAGTTGGTCTATTTTTATAATAGTAAGATTAGATCTAGAAATATTTGTAGATTGTTGATCTGGATAACTGCAGCCGAAATTAGGGCAAGTCTCGAGACAAATCATTTATAGTTTCTGTTTTGAAAATTAAATCGTCAAAATCTACCTTTAGAAAAGAGGTACCGTAGCTAGAATGTTATTATTTTATTCTATTCCTGTTTTCAACTCTTTCTTCACGAAAAACGTGTGAAAATAGAAGATATCATATTTTATAATATATTGATCTTATCAGAACTAATTCGAAGATAGCGAGAAAAATGTGAGAAGACAGCTTTCAGCACAACACAACAACAAGCCAAAGGAGTTTGAATGCCGAAGGCACGCTTCGACTTTGATTTTTTTGCGCATACCTAACAGATGTAAATTGCCCTGAATTTTTGCATATGAGTCCTTTCGTTAGCATCGACATATGTTTGAAGTGTAAATAAAGCCTGTCATAATCATGTGGGTAACGGGATATCGGATAGTGATGTTTCCTTCTCGCCTGGTGGCATCTATGTGACGTGTTTCTGGCCAATAAAAAAACAACAACCAATCTGCGCGGTACAGAGGGCTGGAGCTTCTAACACTTGATTGGGCCGGTGACCAATACAACAGCCAATCGAGAGGTCAATTTGACGCCTGCACAACCAATTACTGTCAATTACGGCCGACTACTAAAAGCTGTCAGATTTAATCTTAGCGCGAATGACACTAAAACGCACACACACACAAATTTACTCACTCTGCAAACGTGCCAGTCAACAGAATTTTGGCTACAGCACCTTAGCAGCAAGACGCATCTTAGTCACTAACTTAGTGGAGTCGAGTCTGTCCGGACACATTGTAGGCCATTGTTCTTTGTAAAATAACCACAAGTGTAATTACTCCCGTAGCTTTATTTGTTCATCCGGAATTTGTGTGTAATCAATAGATGTTTGGCGTGGATTGAGAGTCAATTGATCTTGCAATTGGGCAGGGAGTACACGAAGAGCACTACACGACTTCACCTCTGTCTTTTGTATAGGACAGCATCGTGGTTTGATTTCGGCTACTCGTACTACGGTCTAAAATACAGTGAAGATTAGCAAGGAGACAAACTACGCAATACGGTCGGTTGCGTGTAATTTACCGTAGCCTCTCGAGAGTGTAGGAAGTCTCATTGGTAAATACAGGGACATAAACGTTGTGTACCTTCAGCGCTGAACGAGCGATTAGAGAGTTGAAAGGTAAGCAAAGCCTTCCTTGCTGTTGAAGCTAATCATTTTTTACTAAAGAAATAAGAGGGAATTATTTAGCATTATTGTTCCATGTTTTCGGGCTATACATAGTAAAAAGGAATATTTTTATTCTTTTATGGGACAGTTTATGGTTCAGGAGTTTGTGGTTTTGGCGAGTGTTGGCCATTGGCCATTGCTGAACCAAGAATACATGTAGAGAAAATTTTTATTTGTCGTTGCTCTACACTTGTACAAAAGAAAGAAAGAAAAGAAGTGTTTTAAAATAAGAAATTATGTTAAAGAAAACTATGAAGAGTATCCTTTCTACGATTGTATTTTAATTGTTTGCACTTTATGAATTGTCAGGGCGAGTTGTGACTCAATGACTTTCATTATGTTTAGAAAGGTAATTTCCTGCATGGTTCGCAACACTTCCATTCTTCTGGCTCCGGTTTTTATCACTTTGTCACCTTTGTCTGTAAACAAAGCTCTGCTCCGTTAAAAGGGTCAGATCTGTCAATTCGAACAAATCCAAGTTTTAAGCCGATGTGTCTTTCCTCCTGAAATCTGAGAAACTACAGTTGTGTTGTAGAACCACCGTTAAGTTGCGGATTGATGCGTAGTGATCCTGTACTAAAGAGAAAATGATACGAACAAGCCCGGGTTTGTTTCAACATTTCTCACTCCAATAATGCGAAGAACTGATAAAAGGGTTGGCATATTTGTTCGTTCCCACACTCATTTAATTAACGTGAAACTGTCACCTCGGCGACACGATTCTCAGTTTGAACTAAGAAACAACATGGTGCACTTCCGAGCATTGGCAGTGGTTTTTTTTTCTAAATTAATAAATCGATTGATCGGATCCTGCATCGATAGCCGGAAAGATAGTGCTATCATTTTAAGTCCAACTTTTTAATTAGTGTTAGCGCCCTTCGGAAAGAAAAGAAGAAAAAACAAACTTTGGATGAATCCAGGCACATTCTAAGATAAGGAAAGATAAAATGTTTGAGTGTACAAATGAGATGTTTGCTCTCGCCCTCCAGGCCAAGCATTTCTGGTATGCATTAAGGGTTAAGGTTATCATCCATTACATATTATCTTCCACAGTGGCTCAGGTTACATTCAAAACCAGTATTCTCTTTTCTTTCTAAATCAACACAAATTACGCCAAACAAGTCCACTCAGTTGCCTTTTGTTGACCAAACAATCACAAAGAAAATGTCTAAGAGCCCTGTTGTGAAGTAGAAACCCATTGATGATAGACTAGCAACAATAAACTTCAGCAGATATAAATCGTTGAGTTTCGCGAGGAGTGAGGATGGGAGTCAGTACTAACTACTATGAGATATCCTGCAGTTTATGTGCTTCATTACGGACGTTAATGGATATCGAACTGTTAGCAGTGTTTGCCTTCTCCAAAGGGCGTTTAAGTCTCCATTAGGTCTGAGCTGAAATCAGTTTGACTCCAGTCACATGCATATCCGTATACCAGTGAGGAATAATAATTTTAAAATAGGCGATAGTAAAGAATTAAGAAGACCTTTGCGATCTAATATAACTTTTTATCATCAGAAATATCGATGAGGCATGAAATCCTAGTCACGGTTTTGAAGCAGTTGATGATTCTACAATCCAACCAAATTGATTTTATACGGAGTGTTAAACTTTATATAGAAAGATCAATTGGGCATGAAACAGATCTGGATATTTTTGGAACGGAAGGTTGCAAGAAGTAACAAAAATATATTCAGTTTCAGTAACTCTGCATTGTCTAGTTTACTACTCTTACTAGCGTGATAACAAAATATTTTATTTATCTTTGAAAATCTTCTTTAAATATTATCAGTTGAATTATTCTTAAATTTCGATTTCTTGCCACCCATTTCAGTAATACATTCAACGCCCTTTTAAGAAAATATTTTGTGCTCAATGTATTTTTGCTGATACGTTTTACTTTTAGGCAAGAGAAAAGAGAATATGTACTATTAGATAAAATTCAAATTGTCCATCATATATGTTACCATAGTATCCAAACAATCGAACCTGCAAGAAAAAACTGGTTTTGTGATGGGCAATGGCAAATCCTGCAGTTAAAGTGTTTCAATTGCATCAGAAGAATGGTTCAATCATCAGGACATGATAAATCGACACATATCTAATTTTATTAAAGCCCAGATGAATGAACGTAAGTTTTCGTCACCTACAAACCCGTTTGTGCATCGTTTAGTTATTGTTGTCAGGAATTTGCACGTGGACTGTTAAAAGAACTCGATCAGTTTACTGTTGCATCTTCTGATAACCAACTGATTTCACAGATTGTTAGATAAATTAATGAAAATGTTCTTTTCTAATGCCAGGCTACTTCGAATTCGATCTTTCTTTCATCGATAAATTACCCCTTGTTAGGTTTTTTAGCACCGTGACTTTGTGATCAAAGTACAAAAATGTAAAAATAATTGTAAACTGAGTTGATTTCCCAAAATAGCAAACTCCCGCCCCTGGGTGTCTCCGATGCACGTCCACAAATAAACGAGTGGACTTGCATTTCTTTGAGTCTTGAATAGATGCAATATAATGCAATACTAGATATTCTTTCGATACTCATTCGCTTATTCAGCTAGTCAAGATTAATGCTTCATGCTTCATTCAACCTTGTATCGCGCCTTGTGGTAAGATCCTCCCGCAGGGAGAATAGAAAGTACTTTTACCTTTACAATGTAAGAAAATTCAGAAAAATGTAGATGAGGATTTTATGCGCATTGGTTCCATTATATGTTTGTTTATAGATGACTGGCTGGGCCAAAAAACAACAATCTAGTGATGTTTTTTTTAAGAAAACAAACATCCTTCAGTACTAATTCCTTTTGAACAGGGTCGTGGTTTGCCCTCGAAAGTCAAATGTCAAGAAGCGATCTCTAGCACCTCATACACTTAGCTCTCACGAAACAGTAAAGTCTAAAGCCCAGTGATCCAGTAATAACAAGCCTAAGCGTTGGTCTTCAGTGAATTCTAGCTGAGAAGAAAAACAGAGGTTTCACAATCTCGTTTCACAAGTATTTACTAATTGAATATTGGTCCTGTTTGCTAAACAAATGTTTCTTGTATGTAAAGAACAACAAAAGCGAGTCTAATTTAGTAATTGCTCTCTGCAGAATACAGAAATGCAATTCAGTATATTTTAACTATTTTTAGTAAACATAATTGGGTGAAAATTTAAAATCGATTCAACGCGCAAAATGGAGACAAGAAACGTTGTTCGTGTCACAACGCGGCCTTCTTCTTCAGTTACTCCCCAAATCAGCTATTGCTCAAACAAAGCTATTCTTTCTCGTCTTTCTCTGCAAGTTTTTACGTGTCCGAGTGCATTAAATCGAATAATTTGTCGGTTTAATAATACTTCCTTCAAACAGCGCAAATCCCGCCAGTACTTTACAGTTTATATACTTTAAATCTTTAATATCTATTAAATAAATAAGTGCTTGTCATCCGATCAAAAGGCTGCCAAGTTAAGAAAGATCTTTGTTTAATTTCCATTGCTTTTACATAACAGGAAGAGTGGTTTTTGTTTTCAAGCATTTCACTTCAAAAATGTTATCCATTGTTGCGACAACACTCGCGTTTCTATAGCTGTTCGGTTTAGATTCAAGTCAATCGATATTATTTTGAGTAGAAGCCAAATGCACCACGATCCGTTTGAATTTGATCTAAATCTGTAAATGTGTTTACATATGCCAGAATATCCTGTCATCTATAAATATTTAGCAAATGATTCAAACCTGAATCAGTTGCAACTGAAATTTGTAGATAGCAGTTTAATGCTCTGCAATCCTATCCTTAGACAATCCGTAGAGTTAAATTGAAGGCAGACTATATACTGTACTTCTAAAATGCAACCTCCCACGCGTGAGAATGATCTGAATGATGGTCATTGATAGGTAATGAGTGGAAATGATACTAAAAGAGGCCACATGTACATGTACATGTACGGTAGTATGTTGGAACTGGCGCAGGGTTTTATATGAGGAGAGGTCGGGGAAGACCGGAAGTAATAAGATGCGATATCATTCTAACTTCAAATGTTCAGTAATATTTATCTACATTACCTAGACAACTACAGTGTCTTCAGTGACTCCATGCCGTCCTATCAATAAAACGTCCAACCTCATCTAAGGTCTGATACACTTCATCTTTAGTCCTTTCTTTCCCAAGGCTAAAATTATCATTTACTTTTCTTTCACTCGTCAATGTTGAAACATAACTCACAAGTGACGTCGACAGCAGGTTTCGACAACTCATTGACTCACTTACTGGCCGAGGATTCAACTAGTAATATTACTCATCAGGAGCCATTCTTTGAGTTGCCGAACGTCAGTTTACCCATAAACTTGCCTTGTGAGTAGAGAAGTTTATATACTGCGCTCATTCAGTTTCCGAAGCAATGAAGAACTCAAATTTCCATGGTAGACACTAGTGGCAGTTCTTGGGTTTTGTTAAAATATACTTTATATAGAATGCCCGAAAACCACGGAATGACGGAAAGTAGGAACTATAAACCGGAATACTGTTTTAGCAAAACCCCGCATAATAATCCTTGGCTGATTTGATATCAGAAATAGCTAGTAGTAGTAGTAGTAGCAGTAATAGTAGTAGTAGTAGTAGTAGTAGTAGTAGTAGTAATAGTAGTAGTAGTAGTAGTGATAGTAGTAGTAGTAGTAGTAGTAGTAATAGTAGTAGTAGCAGTAGTAGTAGTAGTAGTAGTAGTAATAGTAGTAGTAGTAGTAGTAATAGTAGTAGTAGTAGTAGTAGTAGTAGTAGTA
>JANVCH010069999.1:0-16861 GCA_025505405.1 Epizoanthus rinbou | reverse complement strand
AGCGTTGGCTGCTATACGCTATACATACATGTCATGTTGGATTATGCTGTATTCTTCACTGGCGCAAGCTCACGTTCACTGCAGCTAGCGTTGGCTGCTATACGCTATACATACATGTCATGTTGGATTATGCTGTATTCTTCACTGGCGCAAGCTCACGTTCTCTGCAGCTAGCGTTGGCTGCTATACGCTATACATACATGTCATGTTGGATTGTGCTGTATTTTTCACTGGCGCAAGCTCACGTTCACTGCAGCTAGCGTTGGCTGCTATACGCTATACATGTATACATACATGTCATGTTGAATTATGCGGTGTTTCCCATTGGAGCAATGATTGTGGGCGCATGTTTAATGTTCGTTACCGCTGGCTGGCTTACGTACTCCCATCTGTTTATTGTGTTTACCTGCTATTACGGGATTTCTACTGCTTTTCATTCAAGCTCATTCATTACAAGCTTATCCAAATTAGAGGCGTTGGTAAATTCAAATTTTCGAAAAACCAATCACACCACGCGATAGGGCCGCATGTACCAGGGCCATTTATAAGGACTTTGACGCGCGGATCGCCCTGAGAACGAGAATCGCGGACCTAAATATTGTTGATTTGTCCATAACATCAATAGAATCGGGACGAAGGATATTTAATGTGGAATTACATGACTTGAATTTCCCTCCCGACAACGGACTGGGCTACTTTGTTTACTTTCTATGTCAAAACACAAATGGAAAAAGGAATACGGTAAATAGTCGTAAACAACATTGACATCACAACAACAAAAGCACTAAAGTTATTTCAAACTATATATTAAAATAATTTGCAATAAAGCTCGTCTTCATGCTGTCCGATTCAAACACTGAGAAGTCTGAGAAAGCACAAGCACCGAGAAAAATAAACAAATGATAATCTTTACTATCTCTGACCGAATCGAACAGAACAAATTAGTGGAACAAGGGAACAAAAACAAACAACAACAACAACAACAACAACTACATCATCATCATCATCAACAACAACAACAACAACAACAACATTATCAACAACAACAACAACATCAACAACAGCAACAACAACAACAACACATGCAACGACAGACCTTGCAACTGTATGCTCATTAGTTTCATCCGTGGCAATTTCACGGACGATTCACTACATGCAGCGTATGTGGATATTTTCTTCTTCTGTTGTGGAACTTTTGAAGGGCTAGAAATGTAGGTAAGTTGTTCACAGGATCAATTTTCAGAATTTTAGAACGTGACTGATTTCAACTGAATTATTTCTTTTCCCAAACTTTCAGTCCGTATATAGCACTCTTCTCTTCGTTCAAATCTGTTGAATGAAACCCAGCAAGTTGACTTCTTAGTCTACTAGTAGAAACATTTGAAACATTCAGATTCATTATTTTCATTAGCGTTAAGTACTTACTGGTCTGCTTGGCTTCACTGAATTTATTTTATCTCCACGATACTGAATTTCATGTAACCACAAACTGGCCTGAAATGAAATCAATCGTTCGTTTTTTCTGTTTCTCTGTAAACAGATATACATTTGATTGTACAATGCAGTTGAATTTTTATGCGATCCAAGAGAAGAGTCATTAACCAGATCCGTCAAAGAATAAAACTGACTCAGAAACATTTCGCAACGATTCATTTCAGGCTGAATCAAAACTGAGCCGGGTGAACGGAGTCAGGTCAACCCTCGAATGCGACAGTGCAGCAATGGTTTCCTTGCTCGTCGCCGAAATTTGGCAGTAAAGAAATGTTTTAATCCATTTAAATTGTGTCTAAAAGTAGCTGTACGATTCAAGGAAAATTCAATACCTGACTCGGGGACTCCACGTTGCATTTCACTTAAAAATCTGATATAAAATTCATCGCTTCGCGATTCGTGCGACATCAGTTTTTCGCTTGAATTCTAACGTGGAATTCCCTCGTCAGGCATTGAATTTTCCTATAGAATCAGAGGTTATTTTAGGCCAGCTAATTAGCCTGTCATACTTATGCTAAACTAGGTAATTTCATTCTTAAGCCTTGCATTCGAACTGAAAACTTATGAATTTTGAAATACCGAATGTGCAACAATAGCAATAAGAAATGATGTGATGTTTTTCAAAACGTTGCAAGAAATTCCGTGAGAACGAGACATATTGGTGAATTTGAGTTTGAAGTAACAAGACCTATAACAGTTTATCAAATCATAAGATAATAAAACCCTTGAAAAGTGCTGGGTATTTGATCTGACGGATCTCTTATATAATAGGATAACTTAAAATACATCGTTATAGCTTCTTGTAAGATCCGCGGCCGAGCACGCCCCCAAATAATTTCAGATGAATGCAACATTTGCTCCCATTATTACAAACAAGTTTTTATTTTCGATATGTTCAAATTTCACCAGAAAACTTGTCAACTTAACTAAGTTCGATTTCCATAAAGGTAATATAAAACTAAAAGTGCAACACTCGATCTGCATGGGTTAACAAATCAAGAGCAAGGCGCCAGCTGTATTCCAGTACACACGATGATGTTTTGTTTTAAATCGATTGCTTGATGAAACTGAGTGGAAACTCATTATTACCACATGTATTGATGCACTTTTTTGTTATTGTGCAGCGTGCCTATTTTGCCTTGTGTTACATAATTTATTTTACCCACGCCAACATAGGATTGAAGGATTTTTACATTTATAATAGTTAGATATTGCATGTTAAAGTTGCCAATATTCATGACTAAGTATTCCGATTTGGGAGATGTTAGCTCAAAATACGAGCTCAACAAAACGGCCCTGTCTGTGCAGTGACTTCAGCTCGGAGTTAAACTCAAAGGGCATCATATAGCGAGCATGGGACATTAATAATTGATTAGAACAGTTTCAGTTTTGTGAGAAAATGAATAAAACTCGAGCTAATTTTCATAAATCCGAAATAATTTACTACAAGCTGTGAATGAAATCTGTAAGTTCTCACGACATGAAAATGGACGAACACAATATCAAAGATTCTAAATTATGCATTATGCAAGACTGTGAAAAAAGTCACCTCGTTAGCTAAAGGAAAACACGTAATTTTATGTTAAAACTACAATGAGAGTCTTAAAATAAATAAAGCACCTTTCCTTGACGTAGCGAGGTAACCTCGAAATTTCGTTAACCCAAAACTATTGTCGGTGGACTCATCATGTGGCCCCACCACAGTTCTGGGTGGGTCCACTGATCAAGTGATCATTTCCAGTCCTTGTGACTGGAACTGTGAATATTACGAAACAGCTGCTATGCTATAACCCTAGCTGACATGAGGAAAGTAAGAGTCGTGTTATCTGTTGTTGGTTCGCGGCTGTGGGCAGACGTCCAGCGATGGAAGTAGGGCATAATTATTAAACGAGTTGAAATGTAGCCCTTAACACCGGCAATCATGATGTTTGTTTTGAGTCGTTTACAACCAGAGAGAAAAATAAGGGTTTTATGAGTAAGAGCAGATGAATCTGAAAACCTGTAATTATATTTGCTTCATCAGTTCATGTGGGTTTATGACAGGGCTGCAATTAATAGGACCAATTAGTTGAAAATTGTTTACTTGTAAATGGAAAAATAAAGCGAACACAGGTGCAAATGGTGAATAGACGCCAGTTCCAGAATTAGTATCGAGTCGGAATGACGCAACATTGCCGATAAACTATATCTCATCCTTGATTAATAATACCGGCGCTAAAAGTTCTCGACGACCTGAACTAGAGAATATAAGGTAAAAGTAGCTATGTATAGACATTGCTTTTTTTCTTTCTATACACCTACTTACAAGCATATGTATTGATAGAGCCCACACTACGTGTTATATCAGTCACACTTTCATTCATCAGTTATACATAACTAAGGTGGTAAGTACCCGAGTAGACTCTTAAGTGTCGCTTTCTGTAAGAGGCGATTCGACAAGACTTAGACCGTTTGCTATATAGTTTTGTGCTAAACAAATTCGCTCGTTAGAATTGTAACTTTTATGTATTGCCTAAATTAATATCACGCACGTTGGTTTAATATAAAGTTCGTTATATTGCAAATATTGAAATGATAGATGAAAAGTTCGAAACTTTATAAAATCAAACTTACTTTCTTATCAAATCCGGAATAAAACTAAAATTTGAGATACCTGGCTTGAATATTTTGAAGTGACCGACACGCGGCTTAAATTAATAATTAGATAGAGGGCCGGAAGTCGATTAAACATTGCGTGTTTCAGTCAGCCTTGCGACTCACGATTCGGTAAATACTCTGTCTTTTCGCTTGTACAGTTTAACTACTCCTATCTAAAATCTGGAAAAGAGAGTGTGGGACAGAAAGTGTCAGTGCTAAAATTCAAACTATTAAAGTTGTGGAAGCATTTAGGATATACGGCTGAAATGTTGTCATTTTCCCAAAATGTATCGGAATCATTATAATGAATCATACTTGTCGCTATATACGAGTCAAACGGGTTTGCATGGCAACCATGTTGTGTTTTTATACAGGTCGGCCAAAATTCTAGAATATTTTGGAATATTTAAAGATATTTAAATTAAACGTGTTACACACGTGCAAATTTTCCTTGACAAATTCTCACTTGCCAGTTTTTATTTGCCCGTGTGTAAAGCAAAATGTGGCAAGTTTTTTCCTTGTCAAGTCTCCTTGCTCAAAAACTTGTTTGTTCGTTCACAGCAAATAAAACTTGTAAAGGAAATAGTTGCAAAAGAAAACTTGTTGTTCATTTACACAATAATAATAAAAAATAAAAATATGTGATAAGGACACTTGCCAAGGAAGACTTGCTCGTGTAAAGTGGGCTTCATTGAAATTAATTTCTTTTGTGAGATCATAGCTGAAATCCCAAATTATTGGTCTATTTAATTAGCAAACCAATTTTGGTTTATAATCTCAGAGTTACAAACCTCGGGCACTTTCGTCCCCTCCCCTCAGGACCTAGTAGAACTAAACTCTGCAAATGTTCTTGGATAAGACTTGGTTCACTTAAGAAACTAAATATATTATTTAAATAGAAAATCTTACAATCTTTAGTCTTGAATACTTTCAATATTGCAGTAGGTTTTAGCCAAGTGTAATATCACAATGAAAAGTGGTAAAACATTAACAAGACTATCGAGAAAATGCTGATAATTGTAATATGTATTAATCAATTCAATCATTTCAGACAATACTGAATTATTCTAATTTATCACTCAAAGATACAAAACCATATCTAACGGCAAGACAAGATGCAGTATTTCTTATAAATGATGGATGTGAAAATATCCAAAAGCATATGGAATAATACAAAAGTAAAGTTCGTATGTTTTGGAAGAACTGGAATTTCCAAACTGATCAATATTCTTGCATTGTTGTATGTAGATTTGCGTTTAGCATCAGTGCATCAGCACAAACATTTCAAGTAAAGTCATTCCCCGGAGTCATTCATTGTAACAGAACACTTGATGCTAAATTCTCCTTTTGTCTCGAAGAGATACTCTTAAAGTCTTGTCATCGCTGGTGAAATATGAATAAGCTCCGAAAACAAACATACAATAGGAACAAGCCAGTGAGGAAAACTGATCTTTGGTGCATGTGCATTTGAAGAAGCCGCACCAGATTTGTGGGATCGTCTTCCACTGTTCATTAAGAACAGTTTGAATGTAAACATGTTTGAGAAACAGGTGAAAACTTTCTTTTTAAGCAATTGTTTTAATTCCGTTTTTGAAATTGTAGCAGAGCCTTAGAAGCCTGAAAAAGGCACCATAGAAATGTATTATTATTAATATTATAATAACAAGAAAAACACCCATGAAACAAGACTGATAAGCACAATACTTCACCTTGTTTCAATATTTATTAGTGAGGACAGCTGATTATTACTATTATTATTACCATTACCATTACCATTACCGTGACCGTGACCGTGACCGTGACCCTTACCGTTACCGTGACCGTTACCGTTACCGTTATCGTTGCCGTTACTGTTACTGCTACTGCTACTGCTACTGTTACTGTTACTGTTACTGCTATTGATACTGCTATTGTTATGATTATTATCCTTTCTCGATGCCGAAGGAAAACTAGCGTGTTGCGGTTGCCTGCTCTGACCTTTTTTTCTTGATTATTTACACGTTGGGTTTTGGGTATCGCGGTAAGTTAATTATCAAACTGTGACACAGAATGTTTTGCAAGTGCATACATGGATGGGACTCATATCAGGACTATAATCTCGAATAGCGGTTATATATTCTGATTAGTTTCTCGACACCAGGTGCTAATTTCCTCGATGTCAAATAGATGTCTCAGAAAGAATCCGCATATCTTGACTGTTTCTTGAAAAAAAATTCTAAATTGAAAGCATTCACACAATCTTAACCGTACGTGCTAAAATCGGTCATTGATTTGTCGCTTTCTCTCCCATCGCTTTATGTCTCAATACTGTATTTGCTTATTATTTACCGTAAATTCTTCGTCATAATAAACGCTACCGAGATATATTACACACAGCAAACAAACGCAACTTGCTGGTAATCTACTAGAAAAATTAGAAAGTTGAAGCATCACATAAATTTCTCCGGCGAATGGCAAATGGTACGTGGTTGCAATGACCTGAATTCTGGCGCTTCTGCAGTCCAGCACTCTTCCATTTCTAAGCGAGGAGGCGTGTTTTGACATTTGATAGCAACGCGTTTACGTGAAGCTTCAACCAAACAAAAATGGCGGACCTACTGCAAACGATTACAGAGGGCTCCCTGCATGACGTAATTCCTTTTCCGCCCGATACGCGATGCATAAATTCTATATTGTCATTTTGCCCACACGCCAGGTTGCAAATCAAATAATTTGTTGGACGTAATTGTTGCTAGATTTGAATTTTTTCCATTTTCATTTGTGCGTGAATTTTGAAGTGTGTCTTGTGTTGCTTAGAACGTACACCGAGCAATTACAAAGACTCGTATATATCTGTTTTCGTATGAATGTTGCACTAGAGCTTAATAGTAGTTTTGTCCGAGTACTACATTCAGCCTAATATCAAACGTGCCAACAACAACAACGTTTCATCGTTAAGCATTTAATTAGGGTTTCATTTCAATTTCAGATTCGGCACTTTTCATATCTTTGCTATTGTCATGGAAACCCAATTCTCCAAATATGCTTACTTCTTTCACGTACGTTCATTCTTTTTATACCTGAAGTAAATTTTAGCTGAAGGGAGAAACCAGAAATTTGTCTGTTCAAATTGATCAAATTCAATTCACAATACTCCTGTATTATTATTGATTGTTTTGAACAAACATCAAAGAGGCCGCTTCATACAACTGATTTGGTTAAACCTTTCGCTAATTGTTATGAAGGTTCTTCCTGAATATTTGGTTTTCTAGACAAACTTAAACACGATAAGATTTTTATCAGGTTTATCAGATTCGATTTTCAGGAACTTTTGCAATCTCAATTATTCAGCCATCGACTGTTATGTGAAACATGAATGTAAAGACGTTCAAGTGAAGCATTTTATGCAGTCATAAATTACAAAATGTTTTATTTAAAAAAACTAACTTTGTTTGAATGCAATATGTGTTTACTGAACACAAAACATAAATAATAATTATAAATCTAAAACAACCGATAATGCTATCGTATATTATTGTGCATGACTGGTTCACTTATGCAACGTTTTCGGTCAGACGCTTTAATTTTGCAAGTCATTGCCACTGAAAGACAACTAAAGTGCACTAAAATTCTTATATTAATCTTATTTGATTCCGAAGTTTCGCACTTACCAGCTATATACAGTATTCCAACCATCATTGGATTAGTGTTCTTCAAAGAAAAGTAAAGTCAATCAACATAATATTGAAAACAATTCACTCGAGCAAAGTTCTAATCATTGATAACGAGTTATAACGGTATGTTTTGGTGTGAAAGTTTACAATTAGTCATTCCATAATGTACGGGAAAGTTGTGACAAATTAGTGCTCGTGAAGTAAACATCATTAACACCAGCAGCCGAAAATGAAAGTATTCACAAACGAAAGCGTAAACAAATATTTCATTTAGTCCGATATATTTTAAGTTTCTATCCCTCACAATTGTAATGTTTATATTTTACTCTCAAGCCATGCTCGTTGAAGATTCTGGCCCGACTTATCTTTTCGTGCTGGCACTAATGATTTGGACAATAAATTGATAGCTATAAATCGGTTTACGACGTCTAAGAACGTGATTGGTTAGCTAGTAACTGACATATAAAACAATATTCAGAAAAATCCAATGAACTGCTGCAATGCGTCACCTGTTCAGAATTCTCCTAACAGAATGCAATGAAATCCGTCTGTGGGAAAATTAACATTCTAACGACTCTCAAACAAGAATTACTTTATAAATTTCTAATTCCAAAGGCCCATTAAGTCAGCGAACAAACAAAGAAAATCCCTCGCTCAAAACCATAAGTTAAGGATTTGTGGCGCTTGTTGTTTACAAAGTGCTTTACGCTCAATTTCCAGATCCCCATGGTGAAATATAGGATCAAGACATTATGAGAGAACGGTCCAGGTGAGTGGGCTTATATTGGTCTGTATTAACCGACTTCTTGGGCAATATCTCTATTAAATGCACTATACAATATGCCAATAGTGCCCACCATGTAGCCCAATTTCCCAAGATTCTCTCAAATTTGAACGCCAAGCAAGTCTTTATCAGCTTTGAATACGTAAACTCCAGACCAGCTCTAAGTTTGAGTAGATAAGCTTTTCTATATTTATATCAATTATCAGCATTATTGGTGTTAGTATTTATTGATTGGAGCGATAGCTTAATTCAACGGCCAGGCTATATTCAGGTTCCGGGTTTTTTTGTTCATAAATCTGCCAAAATTAAGTTCCGTAAAATATCACGTACGGATGTAGAGTGTGTATGAATTGCTTTTAATTCAATACTGACATAGCATTCAATGTATTCATTGATTCTAGTAACCGGCTGAGTGCCGTTTAACTGTCAAACAAAGTTGTTGTAGCCTTCCTCAAAATCTGCCAATCGGAGTCGTTATTTCTATATTGAGTGATCAAGTATGGTTTCTTGACCTCAAGCAAGCATTTGGAAGAACGTAACGTTTCTAAATATTGATCTATCTCTACGGAGAGGTTATGTGTGCAATACTGGGCGCTTGTATATGTGATTATTATTTCAATTGTCATATTATGGTTTCCATATAAAAAATACTCTTCATCTTCATAATTTTTGTGAAATATTCGTTTCCTGAATTCTTGTATTATTTACGTGTCCAGAGAACTGTCCGGCTTTGGAAAATAATGAATTTTATTCAAAGGGTAGTCTAAACTTTCACTAATTTCTAACATTTCGTTAAACTGAAAATATAAATAAAATCGTACAACAGATTGTGATTTAAAAATGTATGAAAAGTTGCATTTGCGATTTGTAATGAGTGTGTTCATATGCAAACTGGAAGTTGAATATATGTGTTCCAAAGAATAAAATTCATTTTTACAGGCATTTTGAATTCCAGTGAACTTGTATAAAGCTTTCACTTTTTCTGCCACGGGGTTCGCATTTTTTTGCATCATGCGATTTAGGTTAACCATACAGTCAAGTTTATGTCAGTTATACACACGTATGTAGTCCTTGTCTTCTAGCTAATTTTGTTTATTGGAAGCGAAATTCGTCTTTATGGAAACCAGAAAAGGCCCGCTCTTCCTTGTCAGCGACGACAAACTGTAACGTATTTCTCACAGAACCGACAAAAACGTTTTATTACAAAACCCAGCATCTCACTGTTTTTTGTTGTTTATTGTTACGCTGTGTATCTCTTTTCCAAACTTCCCATCTGTTCATGAATATTATTTAATGCTACTGGCCACGTTTATATTGCAATATCTATGTACAGATTATCTCTTTCAATGCTATTTGTTACATATATTTTACGAAGTGGCAAAAACGTTTGATAAGAAAGGTTCGGTCACTAAACATTTTCCATAACGTTTCATATTTGAACATTTCTAAAATAAAACATCGTTCCGCTTAAATTATTAAAGTTTTCTGTTTTGCATAATAATAAAAATTTAGCGGCTCATCAAACAGGCCGCTCTTAAGATTTCAGTTCATATTTGGAGGATTGTTGACACATACATCATAGCAAAAAGTTATATGAATCGGCATATTTGACTCAAGTGTCTTTGAAATTATATTTCTCAGAACCTTTAATGTCTTTTAGAAGGCTGCTGATCAGTATGTTTGTTATAGGGAAAAACAGTATCCATTATTAACAGTTATCAAAAACAATATTGCTTTGTAGCCTATAATTATGTCTACCGACGCCATAACGTGCGGCTGGTGCTTGCCTTTAATCAGATCATGACCTTGCGAGTGAAGTATTGACTTATCCAAAGATGTCCACTATATATTAGTATTAAAACTGTTTAGAAGTGTCAGTTGGTTTTATCATTATTCAGGGAGTTCAGGTGGCAAATTTCAGAGCTCCCGAGAATCACGTCGTTAAGAAAAAGTAAATAAATCCAAGTTCAAGATATGTTCCACATGAGTGCGCACGTAGCGTATTTCCCGCTAATTAGTGGTTATATCGCAGGCTCACAACACTGGGTAAAGACACAAAACTCTTGGTTAAAAGTTCAAGATACAAGAAACCTAATATATATATATATATGGGGACTTCAAGGGTGGCATTAATAAAGACAAATGCTAAATTGATGTTACATTATGTTTGTTTTCATACTTGGGTCGTATTAATCCGGGTGACAACGATTTCTTCTGACTTCTGACTGGAGTGCTTGCTGCTCTTGCCGTCCTGGTTTTTAGGGCGCGTTTTTTTGGTCTACTCCGAAAACGGAGTAATCCTCTTGGAGTAAACCGGAGTAAATCGGAGTAGAAAATCGAAAGAAACCCGAAATCTCAAAACGGAGTAATTCGTCATCCTGCTTGCATGACCGAGGTAGCGTGTTGCGAAAAGTGGCGTGTTGCGTGTTGCGTGGTGCGTGGTGCGAAAGCACTGACGATAGCACAAGCTCAAGCCCAAAAAACGTTAAATCCGTTTTCGGAGTACTCCTAAACCGGAGTACTCCGATGTACTCAGTCTCCATACATGGAGTAAAACGGAGTAACTCCAATTTCGAAGTAAACTGGAGTGAGCCCAAAAAACGTGTTACTCATTTTTCGGAGTGTTACTCCGTTTTCGGAAAAGACCAAAAAAACGCGCCCTTATTTTTCGAGTATTACGTCATGCGATGGACTAGCATCCCATATAACAAACATTTAATAACCGAGAGATAGGCCTGTACCGGAGTATATTTTGCCATTGGTCTTTCCCACAGACCTAGTTTGGCTTGATCTGTATACAGTCAAGACTGACCTCGGCACAAATATTCTCCCTACAGACCTCCCAGTCGATTTTATACCGAGCGCGCGCGTGAATTGTGGTAGACTTGCGCAGTCCATTATCGCGTAAGTAATGCCAGCGAGCACGTGCTAATGTCACCTGGTTACCCTTTCAATCTTGGCTAAATTATTGGAGATCTCCACATCGCCTCTCCAATAAATGATAAAGCTTTGGTACAGTTTTTAAACTTATCACTTTGCTTAAGGGATTCCATGTTCCTTGTCATAGTTCACGATATTTAAGCGGTAAGTATCTTCTAATGTATATTGTGCGATGATAACGACTAACGAGTACTACATCAAGTTGCACACATTTTAGGAATCCACTGTTTTGTTTGTCTATCTATACAATTCACACTTACAAGCGTGAAACAAAAATGCCTTAAGATGAGATTTAAAGGTGTGTTAATTTAAATTAATTTAAATTTATTAATTCGTTAATTTTGATTCATTATTGGAAATCTAAAATATCAGCGCTTTACATTTTTTCTCATCCGGCACCATAGCATGTGATTACATTACAGTATTTTTGCCTCACAATCTACTGCACAAAATTGTTTTGTCCCCATAAGTTGCTAAAGAAATGGTATCTTGTCTCATTTCTTAGGAAAACCATTTATGCCCAATTCAATGCACTGATCGTTTTCCAAACCAGACTGGCCTTATTTTTAAGTACCGTAGATTTTGCGTTCCTAAGTTTGATAACTCCTAAATGGCCTTCGCTAGTCAAAGGAGGGTGCTAAAATTTCCAACCGTAACGTAAACATTGAAATGCATTCCATTCTTGTAAATTTGGAAAATCATATTCAAATTCAAATCATATACAAAATTTGAAAATCTATCTTAACAAATGTTTAAATGAAACAGTAGGGGAATCTAAGGGGCGAATTTGTTTCCCTCCCATATTAGACAAAAAAAACCGTCTGGGCACTACTTTTAAAAACATGTTATTAGAATAAATTCATAAATCAACAAGACCGAAGTTGGGTTTGATAATAACATATGTACTAAAACATTATCAAAATTGGCCTCAAATTTGAAATATTAAAATATTCATAATCAAAACAATCTAAGTTGTCTTTGACAATCTAATTAACGTATCAACAAATATGAAGTTAAATTTTCGGCAACGTTTACATTTCATATCTATACAGGTTTTATCCAAGTAATTAAATAGCAGTTGAGATTGTGTTGAGAAAGGCACCAAACGTGTCGATCTACCAGACGTTTGGAGACACAGACTCTTCCTCGGGGGTAAATTATCATTTTATAATAACATAAACTAGCACTGAAGAAGCATTTGACTCGAACCGTCTCTAACCTCCCTCATTAGGGACCCTGGTGTCTATACATTTCAGCGCTCGTTACCAAAAGCATTATATCCACTAACTGTATACCTCTGGGTCTAGTTGCTCGAGGTTAACGTTGGCCCAGTGTTAAAATTTTAACCTGTAACTGGGTTCACTTCCTTGTAGACTGATTTAGGCTCTCGAGTTTACGGGACTGGATTTCTGAGGAATGTTTCAATAAAACTTTATAAACACCGGATCAAGTATTCCTAAATGAAGAAATCTTGTTCAAAATTGTTTTAAGTTAACCACTTTCCGAGCAACCTGGGCCTAGAAAGTAGTTACTGCTAACTGTGAGTGAGGCAAGACGCTTCAGCAATCTGAAGGAGACAACTTCATTGTAACTGCTGGAGAGACATTATAAACAACCCGCACAACCCCATCTCATATTGTACCTATGTTCTCTGTTTCGTGGAGACGTGGCTATAAGTCGTTGATAAACTCATGAAAGATATGTTTGATTGCACAGGAATATTCTTGAATATTGAGATCGAGTAATATTTCCTAGTTGGTAATTTAAGCCACTGGTACAGCTCTTCACCGAATAAGTAGGTTTGGAGTATAAAAGGCGCAATTCAAAATATTGCTTTCACTTGACACATGTTAATAATAACATGTAAATTGGTGCAACTTTTCCCCTGCATACCAAAATTAAATTTCCAAAAGAAAGATCCAACACAATAACTGATATAAGATAATGGTGTTTTGCCTGCATAAAGAGACTTAAAGTGTCAGTATAGGCTTCACGGACGGAAGGATCTACTAGGCATATAGCAATAAATACAAGAAAACTAAGCCTTTTCTAACCTACAAACTGTAAAGAATGAAATGTTTACCAACCTTCTCTGAGAACTGAAGAGATTGTTACCAGTAAACAATTGAATCCTTGCCTGGAATTTCCCGATTTTACTTTAACAACTCGCTCTTGGCAATGAAAACCTCGTCGGAATTCATATTTACAATCGAACAATTCCGATTTGCGGTTGTAAGCATGCATTAATGATGACACTGACCGCTTTGATTACAACTGCTCTCCCAACAGGAAAAGTAATGTTTCATTTTCATCGACAATTTACAACGAATGTCCTTGCTCTGTGTCTTGAGTAGAATACAGATATTTGAACCTAAGGTTTAACTTACTACCTGTTCAGATACATAAACAAGTTGTAGTTTGTTTGGATTTCGTGTTTAGAGTAAACACTTGTTGTAAGTTAACACACACAAATCAACCAATCGTGTTACTTAACACCTGCTATGTACCTGCAAGTTTAATCGAAATTCTAATGCCAATTTATATCAATGTTTTCAGATAATCAATCATAATAATAATAATAATAATAATAACTTTATTTCTTAAAAATGCGCATTTAAAAAAAATTCTCAATGCTCATTACAAATCACATGGGAAAAAAGTACTTCCTTACATACTCTCACAAAACACACACACACACACACACACACAAACACACACACACGCACGCTTACACAAAATCAGGTGGTCGGTCTGTAAGTAGCCTGGATTAGTGAATTAATGTTTGTTTCAAACTATTATCTCGTTTAGGTATTCGACGTGGATGAGCTCATCAAGCCTCGTAAGGAAGTAGCCAAGAAGAAAATGTTGGATGAAACTAGGCAAGAGGCTGTTGAGACAGCAATATCTAAAGTGACAGCTGAAATCCAGAGTCGACCGGCAGAGGACGATGAGAGTAAGTATAGAAGAAGACTAAGCTTCATTCTCGCCAATTGACCATATATAGTAAAAAATATTGCGGCTGTACATTTAACCTCAATACTTTGCAAACCTAACACAACGAATTGGCACATAGAAAGCCAGACATTTTTGCGAAATTCGTCCCTACACTAAAACATTGTGCGTGCTAGAGTGTTTTTAGGGTTTTCGTGTGCTAAGAATTATGGATAAAAGTACCAGTCGCCATCTTTTTGTGTATGGTCAATTGATATGAGGGTATTTTCTACTTTCTATTTGTTGGTATTGCCAGCCAGCTGACTGGTCAGTTTATAAATGGAATGTAACATATATATATATATATTGGAACTGGTTCTAACCGGTTTAGTCCATCTTGTGGATTAGAGCTGCACAGTTCTCCTGTTCCAGACCAGGTCGCGAGAATTTGGTGATTTATGGCAAGAAACAAATGTGCACCTTGATCTTTACAACAAAAGTTTCCAAAACCAGTTCTCTGACAGGTCGGCGAGACGA
This sequence comes from Epizoanthus rinbou, assembly GCA_025505405.1. Classification (NCBI taxonomy): domain Eukaryota; kingdom Metazoa; phylum Cnidaria; class Anthozoa; order Zoantharia; family Epizoanthidae; genus Epizoanthus; species Epizoanthus rinbou. Next base: position 1,888 of record JANVCH010069999.1, on the reverse strand, counting down.
ACAAATGGCATCTGCCCTAAGATTTTAGATGATAGAAATGATTTTGGATGATAGAAATGATTTTGAATGATATAAGGATTTGGGATGATAGAAATGATTTTGGATGATAGAAATGATTTGGATAATATAAATTATTTGGATGATAGAAATTATTTTGGATGATAGAAATGATTTTGGATGATATAAATGATTTTGGATGATAGAAATGATTTTGAATGATATAAGGATTTTGGATAATAGAAATGATTTTGGATGATAGAAATGATTTTGGATGATAGAAATGATTTTGGATGATAGAAATGGTTTTGAATGATAGAAATGATTTTAGATGATAGAAATGATTTTGGATGATAGAAATGAGTTTGGATGATAGAAATGATTGTGAATGATATAATGATTTTGGATGATAGAAATGATCCACTATTTATATAGAATCTGATCATTCTCCTGGAATTGGTGAAGAGGACGATGATGAAGAAGAAGAGAAAGGGGAAAAGCCAGAAGGAGATGAGAAAGAAACCGATAAAGGAGAGAAAGATGAAGATGAGGAGAAAAGTGAAGAGAAGAAGGAGGAAGGAGCAGAGGACAAGGAGAAGGAGGGAGCTGATGTTGAACAAACGGAGGACAAGTCTGATGCGAAGGAAGATGACTCAGTAACGGAGGCCAAAGAAGCCGAGAAAGAGGGGGGAAAACCTGACAAGAAACCGAAGCAGCTCCCCATAGATGCCAATCATCCTCAGGTCATGAAGATAGTGGAAGACGTGATGTCAGAGGCTAGTAAACGGGAGCCGGAGCTGTCAGCCGAAGAGTACGTTGATGTTGTGGAGGAAGCCATTCAACAGCGCTATGCAGAGTTGCAAGAAATGGACCCTGAGGGACCAGTGTAAGTGTCCATTTTACAGTTACAAATTGCTGACCAAAACAGAAAACAGACGTGCTCTCAAAACATTAAGGGGTATTGTAGGCATCTATTCGACAATAGTTCAAATATTAAAATTAGTGAAAGTTAAAACTATATTTTCAAAAAACATACGTTTTCAATTCAACTGTCATCTTCCTGAAAAAGATCATTGAGTCGAAAACGTTTGTTTTGAAGAATAGTTTAACCTTTACCAATTTTAATATATTAATGGGTATTGTACAGTTACAATGTATAATTTGAAAAGTTTCAGCTCGGTTTTAGTTAACTTTCCCGTATGTACTTTATAGTTTGAAACAGTTCAAAATGGAGGTCTGTATGACCAAACACAGATGAAAGTGTAATGGCCACAATTCTCAAGTGACATGACAATGAAGGGGCGGCAATGTCCATGGTCCTTTCGCCCTCCTCGCACCAGTGTGTCTTTGGACTTCCATAATAAGAAATGCTAGTATACCGTAGTCGACTTTAGATTGGTGAATTTGATTGGCTCTAGTATCGTTATCTTTTCGCTGTTACTGGTAGAATTTTGCTAATTAATACATTATTAAGATGTTTTTAAAAATCTGAAACCTTGTCTTGGTTGACTATTCACTCACTTGAGCGTGTAGTTTAGTTGTTTTAACAATTTGAGTTATTATATTCTCACAGGTATTTGATTATTTTTTGTTTTTCTTACGTTCTTCAGTGCTGGATTTTATGTCCTGGACAATTTTCCAAGATCCCGTGAGCAGTTTTCGGCTATGATTGAGAGAAATATCATCCCAGATGAAGTGGTTTGTATGCGAGACGACAGTGAAAATGGAGAATTCCTTCTGAAACGATGGTACAAGGACAATAAGGAAGGTACTGATTTTATGATCCATTGTTGCTTTTATTTTGTTTTGTTTTGTTTGTTCTGTTCTGTTCTGTTCTGTTCTGTTCTGTTCTGTTCTGTTCTGTTCTGTTCTGTTCTGTTCTGTTCTGTTC
>JANVCH010069998.1:0-24127 GCA_025505405.1 Epizoanthus rinbou | reverse complement strand
AATCAATCTGTCATTTTTTGCTTTAGACCTAGTGTTACTTACAGCACGAACTGGATCAGTGGAGTTTGGAAATGTTGGGAATGAAATTGTTGTATCTTCATCTGGCACTCTGCTTGTTTGCACATAGAGATCCAAGTTTGTCAATGTGCCGACTCCCTCTGTAAAAATAAAAACATCATAGATAACTTCTGTATCACTTTCTTTTTGAACTTCGATAAACATTCCAGTAGTTAGGCCTAGTTGGACATTTGTAAAAAAGCTTGTAATTACTAGATTTTGATTATCAGTTGGTACTCTAACTCTTCTGTAATGATAGTCAACTGTTACACCAGCAGCAGCACCGACAGTAAAAGCTGATAGTTGGAATAGTTCTTGCATGTCAATTCCTGCATCTCCAAAAACATCGTATAATTTTTCTACGTTACCACCAACGTAAGTTGTAAGATTGCCTGGTATTGTGCCAGTTTGTTCTGTATCTGTAACGTCTAGTTTTGCAGTCGTTACTACACTAGCTGAATCTGCCAATGTTTTTTCTTATTATCGTGAATCTTAAACTGTGTTATTTTCTTAATAATAATTGGGTTCAAGTTTAATATGATAATTTACTAATTATTGCATGATCGTATCTGTGGGCGGATTTGTAAAACCATAAGCTGAAATTTTTTTAAAACTGTCCTAAGTTTGCACCTGTAACTGGATCAATCCAGAAGCACCTGCAATTAGGATGAGTTGTTGCCGGGATCTGTGGTCTTTGTGTATCGTCAATATCCCATACGGTTCCCTCCAATGGCAGACAGATTTTATCATCAACTTTTGCATCTCTTTGTGTCATGAAAATTAGTGGGCGTTTGTCCTGTCTTAGAAGCTCTGGCACCAGCTCGTCTTCTCTAACAGCTTCAACCAAAGCTGTCGCAACAGTTGCAGCAAAACCAGCTTGAATTAGGATATTGAAAAATCCGCTAGACTGCTCTTGATCCTCTTGCTGACTCATTTTCCAACTTTAGTTTTTTCTTTGCCTCATCTAATAAACTGATTTTACTGTTGTGCATATCTTCCTGATGTTTGTCAAAGCTGTTAGATACTGGCCAAATCTTTTTTTCTGATGAATGGTCTGATGTCGGATCTCCACCAGGCCATATCTTCTGTGAAGGTGTAACGTCTCCACCTGTCGAGCTTGTTTCTTCTGTTAGCAAATCCCTCAAGCCAAGCTTGTCCATTGCAGCCTCCATAGTTACTTGTCCTGTCTGAACCAGAGTCATCATGATATTGAACTGAGCCGGATCAATCTCTGTCTGAATTGTTGGAGTCTCAAAGTCATGCTCCATTTTTACAGGAATTGAGTTTGCCTGGGCTGGCTCTACATCAAACATTACAGCTAATATTCTATCATAGAATTGTCTCTCAATAACTTGCTCCAGCATTTCCTGTTCCGGCTCTATCTCGGTTTGCAGAAATGAATCTATCTCTTCCTTGTTTGCATTACCTCCAAGTCTTCCAGCCTTTCCTTTTGCAAACATGAATGGGGGAATGTTGTTGAATCCTGCAATAGTATCGATACATTGGTTTTCGATTCCTATCAGTCCGTTGATATCGCCTGGATTGGATCCTGTTGAATTTAGCAGTTCTATATTGTGTGATACTGAGATATCCTTTCCTGCGTTGTTTGCAAGATCCAGATTGAAATTATCCATTACCGTATTAATTGTGGAAAAGTCTTTTCCCGGAACCGTATGCTTGAAAATGTATGGCGTGTGCCAGGTATTGATACTTGCAGCCTCATAGTCTCTGCCATAGATGATTAGCAAAACCTTGCCGACATCTACCAAAGGCCTAATGTCTGATCTTCCGTAAAAGTCGGAGAACAAATCCAAGTTCTTTGATTTGAAAATATAGATTAGTCTGTTAGCATCAAAGCGTGATCCGTTGCTTGTCAATCCTGTAACCTCAACAGCTACAAGCTCGGATGTCTCAAAGGATACAATTGGTCTTCTCAGATATTCTGGCCTGATTAATCTCAAAGCCTGGGGCATTACGTATTTTCCAGTATCCTCGTCTCTTTGCTCTGGGAACATTCCAATAGCTGTTCTTCCCTGTTCACGTGCAAACATGTAAGCATCAAAGATCAGATCCTTTAGATCCAGAGTTGCAGACATGGCATCAATGTATTTCTTGATCTGGTTTGGTGTTACTGGCTGATCAAAGAACGGAACCTCAATAGGAGTCTCTTGCCATACTTTGAGTTCTTCTGGTTCCAGCTCTATGTCTTTTCGTGGTACGATTTCAGTTGTATATTCTCTAACAACTAACTTTTGAATAATAGTCTGGGCCCTTGATATCCAGGGGTTTTCTTCGTTTAGAATTCTGAACAGCTGTCTTAATGATGAGGGATAAGGATCGGTACTTGGAAAAATTTGAAAGTTCTTGAACGGTTGAATTTTTTTGAGCCACTTTGTATTGTTAGTGCTTGGCAGACCTCTTTTTGATTCCGGTCTTATCTGGCCACGTTCTGCCCATGCCGGCACTTGTGCAAATTTCTCTGGTCCAGACTTCCAGATCTTGTCATCTATGTCAATTTTGTATTCAACATCTCTTACTTTGACGATAGAAATGCCCTCTAACTGATTGATATTTTTATCGCCAGGCAGTGGTTCTTCTTTTGACACAACAACAAAAACAAGAGATTACGAAATAAACAAAACTATTTTCTTATTAATTTTTTAACCATGAACTTGTGAGAAACCAATTCTATCAATCTCTTCGCCTGCACTAACATTTTCAAGCAAATACACAGGGCCAGTTTCAGGTTCTACCAATTGTTGGTTTGGTGGTAAGTTGCAACGATTTTCACCAGCTTCTATTGTATCACCATAACGATCCAATATTGCCATGTAGCATAATACTTCGTTTTGTTGTGGGCCTGGTGCAACTGCTTTTTGAAGTTTCAAAAATCTCACACCACCGATAAGGCCACCAGGTACACTAACGTGTTGTCCAACTGCCCTACCAGCTATTACAGGTTCTCCCTTTACAGGAGTCATTTTAAAGCCAAAGATTAACACACCATTTTCTGGTGTATCTCCCCAAAAGATTTCAAAGTTTGCTAAATCGCCAAGATTAATTTCCATTCGTTCACCACCAGATCCACCAAAACTATGTAATCTTACATTTCTAGATTCTTCTGCCACAGTGTTTAGAATTACAATATACTAGTTAATATCTATTAATTTTCTAGAACCACACTATTTTAGAGCCAAAGATACAAACGATAAATGTAACAAATGTAGCAACTGCAAGAATTACTGTTACTGCTACTGCTACCCATTTGAATATCTTAACTACCCAGCAGATTAATTTTCCTAAGCAGCACCATGGCTTGTACCACTTGCACTTGCACATCTTCTTGCATCTCTTGTCAAGCCATGATAAAAGCTTCCAGATGATGTAAGTTACTGCTGTTAATATGATTAAGATTAAAACTACTTCAAAGCAATCAGCTATAAACGTCACGATAGGAACTACTGGAGCTGCTGCTTCTAATGATCCAGATTGGCCTGTTGTAACTGCTGTATCATTTGTAAGTGCTTTTTCTTGTACTTCTGGTGAATCAAAGAATAATGAACCACTTGATCCTAATACGCCATAGGCCATAGTGCCAACAAGCATTAATGAAACGATTAGTAATGTGCCAACAATACCTCTATCAAAATTACCAAACTCAAAGCCTCCAAGGGTTTCTGGTTTTGGGTCTGCATCATCGCCCTTTTTTCCCACAGCACTCATACAAAAAGATCAACAAGATTCCAGAACTTAAAGCTAGATAATTTCTTAATAATAATTAGGTTAGAACTGTTTTTTTGTTGATTGAAACAAACGAGCTTTACTTATTCTGTTCAGATCATAAGGCGACATCCCACCACTATCAGATCCTAGAATCGAATCCAAGAAAACATCAAAGGCTTGAGCTTGTGGTTGTATCAGAGTATCACTACCTCTTTTGATTATTGGCGTATGCGAGCCTCCTGCAATAAATGGAACAGCGACATAGACAGCATAAGCCAGGCCCCAAAACAAATCGTCATGGGTTCCAGATGGGTGCTGGTACTGCAGGTTTCCGGCGTCTGTCTTTTTTACCTGCTGCAATTCTATCTGCTCTCGAACTGGCGATTTAGATGATATCTGCAATTGTCCAGTTTGAAACATCGTCTGAACTGCATTGACACATTCTATCTTTCTGTTGTTTGTCATTACAATAGCCTCCATCGGCAGAGTGATAGTATCAAAGAGTTCTATTGCTGCATCTCCGACTCCTGTCCTATCAAAGCCGATTATGTTCATAGGTTTCATGTCATAGAACTTGTGAAGGTCCTTTGCCACAGTTCCATAGTTCACATGGTCCCACAGCATGAAGGCCTCTTCTATCAGCTTGTCGTCTTTGATTTTCAATATCTCCAGGGCCGAGTGGTCCGTTCTCTTTGCCAGGTCAAGGCCCCCGAACCTCATGGGCTTTTCTTTTGGTTTGTTAGGATCCGGGATCTTCGGCTCCTTTGATGTGCCATGTTTGCTCAGCATTGACATTATGAAGGAATTAGGCTCATATTCATAAAAAGTTGTATGTTATAATTAATAATAATTAATTTAATATAATAGTAAGAAAATAAGATATTATGGCGAAAAGAGTTACCATAATGATTGATGAGGACCTCGATTCCAAAATCAGAGATAAACAGGCCCAATTAATCAAAAAACACAAATCGTCTTACTCATTCAGTAAGGTGATTAACGAAGTATTACGAGGCAAAACAAGACTGTCATGATCCCAGCCTGGATAATACTAGCCAGTTTTTTTCTCTTAATTCCGATAGAAGCCCAGGCTTTGATGAATGACGAACTGGAAATTTTGTACTATTGGGATAAAGAAGAGCTTGATGTAACTCTGGTTAATTCAATCTATCTAACAGATGAAGTTGAAGATAAAATCAGAGAAGCTGTAACCAGCACAGAATTTTACATGATCGAAGACAACAAAATGCACAAGGATATCCCTGGCGTTAAGTCGCCATACTATCTGGGCTGGCAAGGGGCCCTGGACAATACGGAGGCAACTAATCTTAAATTGAATTTTGATTTGTCTGCTGCTAAATTTGGGGATATCGTAATCGAGGTTACTAACCAAAAGCATCCACAGGGATTCAGTGGTGTAACTATGCCAATGTTTGCAAATGGAAAGTTAAGCAAAGTCTTTGTAACTTTGTTTGAAGTAAATCAGAATACTCCAAACTCTAACTATGGATTGATAATGCACGAATTCGGTCATGCCTTGGGGTTAGGACATTCAACAGCACCTGAGGATATCATGCACGAAAGAATCGGTTACAACAATTTGTTTTATCCGTACGTTGCACCTTGTCTTATGCAAGGACTGGAGCAAGCTTACTCTGAAAATAAAGATACTGTTACTTGTTTGAAATAGGCTCTTTGAGAGCTTTGTAGATTTCTATCTCTGCGTCTTTCTTTGTCCTGAATCTCCTGAACTCCAAGACTCCACAAGCTTCCCACATGAATTGAGTTGGGATTCCTTTCTCTAAAGAAATTTTTTGAGGTCTTCTTATTCTGAACTTTGGCACCTGAATTTTTATCAATCCAATTGTGCCATTCTTATTTTGATAGTGATAGTGCCATTTGCCAGTTAGTGGCTTTTTCATAAAGAGTTGTTTTTTCAGTTCATCCGGGATCGACTGCCATTCCACCCAAACAGGGTGAAGCTCCCTTGTCCTATTCATAATTCCAGCCCTTGGGAGATAGGTGGTTTTTCTTGATATAATCATCTGTGTTTTTCTTCAAGTGGTAAAACTGCACAAGATCCCGGAGGTTCGGCAAGCTAACAGGCAGCATGATTCTCTTTCTTTCATCACAGATTCCAATGGCCCTCAGTGGAGATTTCAAGATAACTTCCGCCTGGGGCAGTTTGACTTTGACCATGTATCTCATCTTGTGTTTGTTATCTTTGTGCAAGACAACTTCAAGGCCTAGCACTCCGTTATTTACGGACCATTGATTGTTGATGTCTATCTCCATGCCAGCCCACTGCTTTAGAAATGGATAGTGTGTCCTGTCTTCGTCTTGTATGCAGAGAAGATCTGAATGAATCAAGGGATAGTGAATCACATAAATCCTGTGGGTATAGTAAGCTGCATCCTTGGGATCGTGTGATACTGAATAGTCTGGCCGGTCTCGTCTCATCTTAATTTAACTCCACATTCCGGACAAAATTTCCAGTGTTCGATGTGTCTCATGTTTGCATGTCTTTGTTTGCAGGGAACCAGCTTAGTGATTTTTGGCATATCTTCTATCCTTTCTGTTGAAGCCTCTGCCGATTCCTGCCATAGTAAGTTCTGATATCATTTCGTCTAAGAGTTGTAAATCACCTGGCTCTGTTCCAAGTGGCGTAAATTTAGAATCTAAAAGATATTCGTCTAGTTTTTCTTTAAGATCCTGTGATGTGATATTTTTCTCCTTGGCACAGAACCAGCCCAGCATGGCACAGATTAGCCAGTTGCGTTCCATTATGTTAGCTCCTGATCTTCTGTTTTATCTATAAAGAAAATCGGTGGACAAATAATATCGTGCTTTGATTCAATTTTTTTAACAAGCTTTGATTTCTCTTTTGGTGTCTTTGGCTTTTCTACTTTTACTTTGTGCTTTTTCTTGGAAGCTAGCCAAGCCAAAAATTTTCCTATCTGTGGTGCCAGCTGCTGCATAAAGATAATTCCAACGCCGATACCAATTTGCAAGCCAGCTCCTAGATATTCTCCATCTAAAATTTTCCAGATACCAAGACCGATATTTACAGATCCTGCTATTCCGATAATTATCATGTTTCGTCTGTGTAATGATTTCATAATTTCTGCATGTGTTCTTTTTGGCTTTGGCTTGTGTGGCAGTTTTCTCCAAAGATACAAAGCTGGCAGACTGATGATTGATCCTATGAGTGCCCTGCAATAAGGACAGAAGTTAACAGTCTTTGGTTTTCTAACATACTTTAACTCCTGGACTGCTTCGCTAGCTTTGAAGGTTTCATTCCAGTCAATCTCTGTAAAAAAATTCTCTCCGAATGTATACAGGATCAAACGATAGTGCCAGGATCTGTTGTCAAATATCAGCATTATTTTTTATCTCCCTAACTCTTAGAATCTTGGCATTTGTCTTTTTAATAAAATCGTCTAGCTCTGATAAATCATCACAGTATGCAAATTTTTTCTTTCCCATAATTTCGACGTCAACTTGAAACTTTTTGTTTTTGATATACTTGAGCATGTGTTTTTTCTGGTCTTCCTTTGACATGTGGCCGACAACAATTTTTGGTTTATCTTCGTTCAAAATATCACTAATTCTTATTAAGATTTCTTATTAAATTTTAACATGGCAGCCTTTGTTTCCAGGCCTATTTCTTCGATTGATTTCTCGTCGTCAAGTAAAAGGTCTTTGTTAATGAGGCCCTGGGTGTTCTCTCTTGCTATGTTTTCGTATTTGTCTTTCAATACTTTTTGGCACCTCTTTGGGAAAAATTCAACATGGCCTGGGTTGCATAGACTTCTGCTTCTGTTTCGATTTCTTCAAACCAATCAATTGTTTTGCTCATGTTATAATATGTATCTCCTACTATATATATCATAGTCTATATATTATATTACAGATTTTCGATTACCCACTGATAGGCGTTCAGAAATTCAGTTGCTGATATTTTGCCTTCTCTATACCATTGTGTAGGATAATCAAACCAGGCTGGAAATGATACTTGCTTGGTTTCGCCTGGGGGCACATAGTAACCACCACCAGAGGATCCAGATCCGGATGAAATACTGCCAGGGCCGAAGATCCTAGGACTTCCAACGTTTGTGTTTCCATGTCCTCCACTTGTGCCACTAGATGTAGTTGATGGCGTACTAGCTGGAGTTGCAGAAACGCCAGAGAATTCTGTAAAATGGAAAGTTACGACTTTGGTATCTGTTCCGTTACCGATAGAGCACTCTCCATTTGCTGGCGGATTATTAGGTGCAGCATAAGTTCCAGTGCAGCCAGAAATTAGGATCCATTCACTAGAGCCTGGCAGTTTGTAAGCTATCTGGCCGGTTGTACCCTCTAAGATTATTGTTACAGCTTTGTCAAATACTAGGATAACATCAGGTGAACCAAACAGGATTCCAGTTGTAGGTGCCACAAAATCAGGATCTATCGTGCCAGTTACTGCCACTGTGGTCGGTGGTGTTAGTTCACCATTCCAGGCGGCAGGGGCCGATACTATTGTTTCATCCGGGATCTCAACTGTGATATCTGGCTCTGCTATATTTTTCAAAACTACAACTTCATTATTTACAGCAACAAATTCTACCTCTTGAGTTAGTGTTACATTTTGACCACCAATTTTTTCTATTGTTTCTGGTACTGTTTCGGCTACGTTTGATAAATCCAATGGTTCTTTAGTAATTATTTCATCATCGCCATTACCACCGATTTGGCCCTCTTCTAATACTCCAACAGTAGCTGTCAATAATGGCACAAGTAAAAAAAGAAAAAAAGGGTGTAACATCTAAGTCACGTTACACGTAACGGTGAAAGTCAGGTCTTGTACTAAGCTACCACTGAATGGCAGATTTTCAAGTGCAGGATCAACTCCTGTTATTTGAAATGCTGTACTCAATGCGTTGTTTGGATCAGTCAATGCTACAATTACTGTATTGACACCAGATAGACCGATTGCGTCTTTTGCTGCATAGTCATCTACACCAGCTGCACTTGTACCATCTGTTTCAATGTGGTACTTTGTGATTTCTGATTGTAAGTGAACTACTGGATTTGCACCACCGCCTGTAAAGTCGGATTCTGTAATTCCAGTTGTACCTGTTACAGTTATGTCGATGTTTCCTGTTGTACCTCTTGCTATTGATGTTAGATCAGTAACAGTTGCAGAAGTTTTTACTGCTGTAACTATTGTACTTTCAGCTATGATTTCGTCAGCTAATGCTTCAAAGTCTGCTGCAAAAGCACCATCAATATCAAAGTTGAAAGCTCCTACTCCACCACTTGTTGCTGTATAGGTTTCAGTAGTTGTACCATCATCTAAGACAACAGTTGCAGTTGCAAGAATTTCAGTTGATCCGTCATGTGTTAGATCACCTGTACCACGATCACCAAGATCAAACCAATCCAATGCGGATAGTTCGAGAGTTCCTGTTTCGGATCCTAGTGCAGCCCATGAGTCGACTGTTTCAGTTCCAACTGCTCCTCTGGAAATAGTACCAAAATCGATAGAAGCTGGTTCTGTAAATCCACAGGTTGAACTTAGTACACCTTCACCATCTGCAAATGCGTTTGTTCCAGCCATTGGCCAAGCCAACAGAATAGAAGCAAATGCAATTACAATTGCTGAATTTGTTTTGCTATTTGTCATTATTAATTTAAATTAACGCCTCTTATTAAAATTTCCTAACCTAAGAGTATGATCACATGAGAATATGATCACATGATCAGTTAAGAGTGTCATAAAAAGATGTTACAGGATCAGTCATAGTAAAAATTAGCGAACGCTAGGTATTGAAAACTTGTATGTTATTTTAAAAAATGACAGCTTAGATACAGTCAGACTTTATGCCGAACAAGGATAGGAACCATTCCCAGATTCCACATGCTGGCAATTCTTCTTCAAAGTCTGTTGGCTCAGGATCTGCCTCTGGCTCTGCAATGTAGCCAGGCTCGACATCTACTTCTATCTCTTCCATTTCAGTATCTACTTCTTGCACTCCTTGTTTGGCTTCGTTAGCTGCTTTGATTCTTTCTAATTTTTCTTCCAAAGTTTCTTCTGCCTTTTTCTCTGCTATTGATTGCACCTTTGGCAATTCAACTTGAGTTGGCTGGCCTTGTGCAGCGATTTCTTCTGCTGTTGGCGTATAGATAGGATTGTCGCCGATTTTGATTATTGGCAAGTTTTTCATTTGCATATTTACAACTGCTCCAGTCTTGCCAGGCTCTAAATATCCACGTTTCAATGCAAATAATTCTGGATGAAACTCTACGTTATCAGGATGATCAGGTGGAACAATTACAAAAATTTCATACTCTACTCTTGTTTGTGGTGGTATTGTAACATATTTTTCAAAAACTAATAATTCGGAGCCAGGGCCGTTTGCATATAATTCAACATCTATTGGTTCAGTCTTTTCATTTACAAGGCCCCAAGTGATTGCCTGGGTTTCACCAACTTGCACATTGAAAACAATTTTTTTTGCTTCAGAAGAAAAGCCATCTGCAACTTGCAAATTCTCAGACAAGCCAACTGTAAAAACAACAAAGATGGCAAGCGACAAAACTAACAATTTGGGTGATAGGGTTGGAGGGCTTACCATCATACGAAATTAAATTAATAGCGATTAATAAATATTATCCAGTAATATCAGAATGTTACACGTTAGTCTTAGGGGTTCTGAACTTCATCTTCTCCAAGACCTTGAAGGCATAGTCCTCTGCCTCTTCGAGGTTCTTTTTGTTGAGTCGTTTTGCCTCGGCAAAGGCCATAATCAGATAGTTCGGCTGCTCTGATTTTTTCATGATCTCGTCTAGTTCGTTTCCTTGGTTTGACAGTTTGTCCAGGAGATAGAGGCCCTTCAAGATATCCTCAACTGCGTCATGAGGATCAGATCCCGGAAAAAGATGAATGATGGCATCTGTGGCAAACTTCTCTATCTCTATGTCCTCTGGTCCAAAGGCTGCGATATGTCGGCTCATGGTTTGTTAGCTATATCTACACATATTTTAACTGCTTCCTGGCAATTTTCTAAATCCAGATTCAATTGGGTGATTTCAAAATTATCAATGGCCTTTAGAATAATCAATGCCAATATGACAAAAAGCAGGACACTGATTATGATAAATTGCTTATTCAATTTCTACCACCGACTCGACAAAGTTTGTCATTTTCAAGGTATCCACTTGAGAATCATTTAGCTGCTGGACTTCTGAGCTTTTGTCCTGCCAAGTGATCAAGTATTTTTTATCCATCTGCTGGCACCACTGATTTTATCGCTTTGGTCATACTTAATTCAACTGCTTGCTCCGGCGACAGTTTGAGGGTTTCGGTCTTCCCATCCTGCCAGACGACATCATAGAACTTTAGGAGAGTCAATCTTTTTTCTCCTTGGTTTCATAGTTTGTCTTGATTCCGTGGTATTTCATAAGATCCACTGCTGTGTCTGCTAGGAGCCTGGTTAACATCCCTTGCTTCTGGCCGAGTTGTCTTTTGTCGTCAGTTGTTAGCTTGTTGATGTCTGGCACTTCTGCCATTGTAATTTTGTAGGCTTTATCACTGGCCCATCTTGCTATTATCTCAGCTTCTTCAAACGGACCATCTACCTTGACCGTGTTGGTTGGGGCCTGGACTTCAAGCTCTTCTGCTGCATCTGCTTCTGTGTGATCATCTAAAGACTCTGCAACAAGTTCTGCAGGTGGGTGGCATGTCCAGTTTCCGGGCTGGCCTGAGAAATGCGGTTTGCCGTTTGCTTGGTTTTGCCATTGCATCCTTTCTTCTGTCTTTCCTTGCCAGGTGTGCAGGATCTTGACATATACAATTGGGGTATCACAGCTGGTACAGTTCTTTCTTGTGCCTTCTGGTTCGTTACTCAATTAAGATACACCTCGGCAAACTGTGATCCTGTAACCATAAACATCAGGATCCCGGACAGAATAATCTCAGTGAAAATCAATATGATTCTCCGCTGTTATTGCTCTAAGGATTGCGATGATTTCATCCAACCCAATTTCTGATTTGTCGTATTTTTCTATCACTTCTTTGATAGTGCCATCTTTGGTAAGAATGACCTTATCTCTACCTTCCACAGAACTAAATGAAGGAACAAAAATATCGCCTGGGAAGATTTCTTTTGCCTGTTCAAAGACTGAAATTTGTGTTTCCATAGTCTAATATATATCTCCTAGTATATATATCCTAGTCTATATATTGTGAACAGACAAGGTTTAATGGTTAAGAGAGGGGAGTCTTTTGTGTATATTGAATCGTCTTATCTAAAGCCAAAAGATTCTCTTAACCACGTGATCACGGTTAGAGTGGTAGTTTTTAAGTGGATCCTTGTTTTGTATGCCTATTCCAGCAGCTTTGACAGATCCTCTACCTCTTCCTCTTGGAAGTTCTCATCTGATAGAGGGGCAAAGGCAGCATTGGCAGAACTAGTAAAAGCACAACAGTATTCCTGATCAAAGTCAATCCTAGGATTCTTCTTCTCTGATTCTATAAAGGCCTTGGAAATTACGCCAGCGTTCACAGCTTCCTTGTAATCGTACTCCATGTAGTAATATCCGTTAGGCCCCATCTCAAACTTGTGCTTCATGTTCTCTGTCGCATCCATGGCAATATCATAGAAGAAACCGGATCTGCCGTTGGGCGTTGATTCTAGTATCCTGTCTCCATCATCACGATTTGCAGTAAGAGAAGTTAATCCGTTTAGAATTGGATAATCGTCATTGACTCCGGTAAATGCAGCCTCTGTAATGAACCAGCAGATAACGTCAGAGTATCCTCTAACCGGCGAGGCCTTGCCGGATTTTGAAGCAGTGGATCCTATTATCTTGGTTCCGTTAAACCACTTCATCAAAAGAGGGGCCTTGGTAAAAGACGGGATAAGCTGGTCTCTGGTCCAGTGGATATTGTTGTTGTCAGTTAATCCATTCTCAAACAGGTCATAAAGCCTGGACATGATATCCCTGGCAATCGGCTCCTTGTTTCCTGCAACCAATACCACCTCATGGCCTGCGTACCTGTGGAATATCTGGTGTGCCACATGGCGCAAGAACCCATCAGTAAAGCCTCCTTTCTTTGTCTTGTTTAGTATGATACTATGGTGTTTGTTTATGGCCTCGGAATATTCTATTTGATACTTTGTCATTGGTGATCTTTCGTCTGTGATTCTGGAATAAGGCAGCCCTATTCTTTCATTGAATTCCACATAGTCCAGGTCTTTTACGTCTGGCTGAGTTAAAGATGAGGTATCAATCTCTGTAATTACTGTTAAGCCTGCCTGTCTGGCCTTATTTTTTATTGGCTGAAATGTCTCCATTTTGGATGAGGGTTATGATTTCAAGAACTTCTGATTGTCGGCATAGATAGACTATATTTTTCCACAGTTCTGTCTGCTGTTTCTCCAGTGCTGCAATTTCGCCAGGATTCAGGGGAATGGTCAGCATCTTTTTCTGGCCATCGTCATCTACTGTTACGACATTGTTCTTTTGATCCTTGAGCCTTTCAAGCTTCTCGATCTGTGTCATAAAATAATCAGACGCCATCTGAAAGTGTGCCATGAATTTGCTTGAGACGTTCCGAGCCATCTCGTAATTAATTCCAACGAATAATGTCTTGCGATACTTTGAAACAGTTGAATTGCTAAGGTTAAGTTCTAATGCTATTGCTCTGTCTGATTTAGTCGGATAGGTTAACATCATCTCATAGATACTTCTCTGAATCGGCTTGAGTGTTTGAAGCGACATGACTAAAAACTACACAGCTGTTGTTTCTTATTAAGATTATACACAATTGTTATTAATTTATTGAAGCTGTTATCTGAGCCCAGGCAACTGCTCCACCCCAAAGAATCAGCACTATACCAGCTAATATTAGAAATAGCCTGATCAAGCCAAATATTCCTGTATTCTCTAGCTTAAAGGCAATTGCTAGAAACATAACACCAAAGATTATTGCTAAAACAAACTCATAGGCCATAAAAAAATTAACTAGTAATAATTAATAAACATTAATGGTATTGTGATTTGTGGTCAGGATACGAAATGGAAATAAAAGAGCTCTTTGTCTTTCGATGAACCAGCCCTACCCAAAAATACCATTCGGGGTAGTTGCAGTTAGAAAATACATAACACGATAGTATGGTCTACCTTATTTGATTCCTGGCTCACACTATCTTGTTAATAATCTTGTCAATGCAGAATCCGGTGTTTTTCTCTATGTCGTGCTCCCAGAGTCTCAATACGGACCATCCCTGCCTTCTGAGTTTTCTTGATATTCTGGTGTCTCTTCTCATGTTGTTCTCGATCTTGTCTCTCCAGAACTTCTGCTTTAGTTTCTTCTTCTTGTCATAGTTGTATCCGTGCCAAAAATCTCCATCACAGAATATGGCTATCTTATAGTCATTAATGATAAAATCGGGGTTTCCGTACATCTTGGGGTACATCTCATAGTCAAAGCCCAGGCCCCTCAGTACCTCGTTCATTTGAAGGTCTATCTTGGTGTTCTTGCCCCTAATCCGAGACATTATCCAAGACCTCTTTTCCTTTGTGAAGATGTCGGTCAAGATCCCGGATAAAAGCCCATAGGGATAGAATGGGGCTTTGTGATGTATTCGCCGTTATCAAAGGTCTGCCAGACTATGATATCTTTTATCTTTCCATCATCGGTGAATAGTACCCTTGCATGCTCTCCATCGTTTCCATGGGCTTCTAACTCATTGGGAGAAGTCCAAACAGAATAACCACACATCTCTGCAATATGTTGGGCGTTCTTTAAAATTACGTCGGGAGAAAAAGAAAGGTCTAGTTCCATCTCTCCAAAGAGCCAGGTTCTCAATTCACTCGTTTCCCATACTTGTAATAGTTGTCGAAATTTACAGGAATTCCGTTTTCTTCCAAGTATTGGCAGACTCTTCCTAGGTGTTCTGCATCCTCAACCATGCTCTTTTGCCATCCCTCTGATTGCCAAAAGTCGTGGTCATAGTGTTCTACTCTGATACCTCTCCAAAATACGGATCTGTCATCTCCGTATCCTCTGGTAAGGTTCTCTACTCCACAAAACCAAGGCTTCTCATAAGTGCCTTCTAGGATTGTGTGGTTTAGCTGGAACAGTACAACTTCCCCCCTTGTCGTAAGGTTTCCATTGACGGCAGCCTGGACTAAGTTTAGGTCGCTGTTAGACAGTGCGTCTCCGTCATCTGAATTTTGAAGGATACTTTGTGTGAGATTGAAAATATTTTCTCTATCCATCATTTTGATTTGACCTCCAATTGTTTGAGATCTCTTGCTTTGAGGTGTTTGCAATAGTTGCCTCTGAACTTGTGATCAGGACATTCACATTCATCGCCGTTAATGTGATAGATTTTATCACTGGCCTGGCTCTGGACTGTGGCAGTTGTTTCACTTGTTAGAGTAACTGTCATTGTTAGGAGTTGGGCTTTAAGGTCCTTCTCTATATCTTGTGTAAACATTATAGAGCCTCCTTTTTGATCAAGTGTGTTTCCATAATTTAATATGTATCTAGTGGTATATATATCATATCATACATATATTGTTTAATATATATATTAGAAGATAATATAATTAGTATATGGAAACACAGGTTAAAAAACTCACAATAGAAAAGAAGGTATGTACCAGATGTGGCCGGGGTTGTTGGCCCCAGATTAATGATAAAACAGACAAGATATCCTATCCGGGAACTTGCAGAAACAAAAAATGCAATTCTCCTTATTGGAATGAAAAAATAACTAGGCCTGAGGTTTCAGTCTCTAGCAGCAAGTTCCAGGCAAAAAAGAAAAGTTAGCTATCTGCCAGCTTTGATATCTTTCATCAATTTTTCCCATATTGGTTTGTGCTTTTTGCACATCTTGGAACCAATGCAGATCTTGCACTCTGATTTCATTTTGTTGAATTTCGGTATAGTTAACAAATTATAGATCTCACGTACTTGGCCATGTTCATCATAAGGTTGGGTGGCACAGAGTTTCCAATTCTAATCCATCCGTCTCTGAGTGAAAGAAACTTGTAATCGTCGGGAAATGATGATAGTCTTCTTGCCTCTGTTACTGTTAGGGCCCTGTTGTCTATCGGGTGAAAAATCTGCATGTATCCGCCAGCAGTTAGTGTCGGGCATGGCTTGTTGTAATCGCATCTTACGTATCCAAACTGATTTCCCTTTGGGTGATACTTTGACATGCTCTCGCCCTGCTTCATCATCGGGAGATACTCGTTGACGCTGTTTCGATTCATCACGCTTCTAACCTCTTGGAGTTCTGCTTCCGGGATCTGCAAGCCCTTGGTTCCTGCGTAAAATGATATAGGTTTTTTCGTCTCAAGCTTTGGCCATTCTTTTGGTGCCAGGTCGTTTCTGATTCCAATGAAGAACACTCTTGGCCTTGATTGTGGTACGTCAAAGTTTTTTGCATTGACATCAAAGACTCGGATCTTGTATCCGGCTTCTCTCATGGCCCTCAGTATCATGTTAAAGTATCCCTTGGTCCTGCCCTGGATCAGACCTCTAACGTTCTCGGCAATGAAAGACTTTGGCTTTAGTTCTTTTATCAGTCGGATATATTCAAAGAACAAATCGTCTGTCCTTTGCGGCTCTGTCTCGGACATGTGCTTGTAGACCTTGCCCCATCCCTTCTCTCTCTTTCCTGCAGGAGAAAAGGAAGTGCAGGGAGGCGAGCCATCAAAGATATCCAATTCTCCCTTTTTGAGCCCTATCGCATCTAGGATTTTTTTCCCTGTAATCTCCCGGATATTGGCCTTCCATATTGGAGTCTTAGGAAAGTTCATCTTGTAAGTGGAAACAGCGTTATCTTCAAAGTCTATTGCCAGGAGAACCTTGCATTTTGCCCTCTTGTATCCCAAAGAAGAACCTCCACATCCAGAGAAGGTCGAAACGACATTAATCAAATTCGTATCCACATTGGGGGCACTTGTGGTTAGTCTCTAAATCATCATCGATTGTATTGGCCTGTTCCTTTTCAAAGTCCGAGCCCTTGACCTGGGCCCAATTGATATCAAATATTTCAAGGTCTTTCTTTGGTATGTTCTCAAGGATTAAATCGACGTTTTCTTGAATCCAAGGAGATTCGTTTATCTGGTTGTCCATGAATATGAATAGGTCCATCTGCTCTTTTGTCAAGCCTTCGAGCAGAACATAGGGCACCTTCTCCATTCCGAGTTTCTTGGCTGCTATCAGCCTGCCATGTCCTGCCCTAACGGTATTTTCACTGTCCAGGACAATAGGATCCTTGAATCCTACCCATTGGATAAGCTGCATTAAGTTGTTAATCTGTTGATCTGGATGTTCTTTTACGTTAGTAGGATGGACATGTACCTCAGAGATATCTATCAGCCTACTGGCTGGTATCTTAACCACGAAAAAAAATAAAATTAATAATATTTGAAGTTGGTTAATTTGTTATTAATTTTTAGTGGAACACACAGTCCAGCTAGATATCCCCTGTGGTTAAGATAAAGTTACTATCCTATGTGTTCCGCATTTTATGAAAATTTGCTATTAATTAATTTTTAGCTCAATGCCTGGCATACGGTCTTCCATAAGTTGGAAACACACAGGAGCCGCACACCAGACGAAAATTCTTGAAATTTAAAGGATATTAATTTAGTTATGTGCTCTTTGGTTTCTTACTGCCTTTCTTTCTCTTTGGCTTCTCTTTTTTCTCAGGCTCTTTTTCTACAACGGGTTCCTCTGCCTTTTTAACAGGTTGTGTGTCAGATTTTTTAATAACAATAGAGTCAAGTTCGATATCCTCTTTTCCTAGGGTTTTAACATGATTCTTATCATCAATCGTCTTGATCATGACATCTAGTATCTTAACCACGTTTATTTCAGAAATTGAAAGAATTTAAAACTCGTTAATTTCTTATTAATTAACTCTGCCATTATACAGCTTGTCAAGTGTCCGATCATTTGCAAAGTCTGTTCTGGTCCATGTAGATATTCTTCTTGGGTTATTTGCTGGCAGTACGAAATATGTATGAGTTACATCTTTTGCAGGAGATAAGATACCTGTTACCCTAACTCTGCCATCATCTGTTATCCTAACCCTGTCATCATCAGTGATTCTAATTTTTCCACCAAAATCAAACTCATCACGCATTACTTTAAAATCTCTGCCTGTTACTGGATCAGTAAGTGAATCTCCCACACTTGGTCTGAAATTTTTGTTTAGTCTTATTGTAAATAGAAATGTGTTGCTAGGTGGATTATCCAGAAAGAAACTATAATTCATTGTGTCTGGCATTAGTTCACACCTCTATGCTGAGGCCTGCAATCCTAAAGCTGCAAATTGAGCCAATAAAGCATTAATTGCTGTTCGAGCTTCTGCATCTACTGTTGCTCCACCACTAGCATCTGCAATATGAACAGGTTGAACTATTGGAGTTGCATTGAAGAATCCAATCTTTTGAGTTGTTGCTGTTCCTATCTTTGTGCCGGTTGTCGTATTAAATGCAATATCAACAGCGTCAGATAGTACAATATTATCAATGAGATTGATGGTTCCAGCTCCTTTTGTGCTAATATTCAAATCGACATCAGTTGTTCCCTCAACTGTAATTGTTGGTCCTGTTGGTGAGTTACCACTTCTTATAATGAGATAGTTTTCTGCCGTTGCTGAATCTTGTTCCAGCTTCAACATTTCTTCCAGACCATCAGTATCTGCAAACCAAATTGAGCCCTCTCCTTTTGCTCTGATATGAAGATCAATATTTGCGTCTGAACCTTCTGCGGCTATAATTGGAGCCACTGCTGTTATTGAATTTGTTATAAGTATGTGATTAACGGCAGAGCCTCCTGCAGTACCAAAGTCCAGTATAATATCATCAGTAGCAGATGTGATATCTCCAGGGTTTTTCAGTGAATTTGCAATCATGTCGAGTCTAGTTGAACTGAATCTATAATCGGCAGTAGCCCCAGTTACGGCAATTACAAAATCATCAGCACTATCGAATGTGATAGAATGATCATTTGTATTTCCATTATTTCTCCAAGCTAAAAGAGCACCGTTTATCATTCTAGAATATCCTGATTGAGCCTCAGTTCCGGCTTGTCTCATTTGGTTAATTTCAATGATGAGTCTATCATCCATATTGAGATTCGTTCCCAATGGAGAAAGTAAGTTAATTCTTGCAGAAGTTGCAGTTGCTCCACCTACTAATGTAATCATAGAATCCATTGTTGTTACGTTGTCATTTTTGATGAGGAAGTTCATGCTGCCAATTTCAGATCCTGAAACTGCTGATACCATATTGACAATAATTTCACCGTATCGAGTACCGCCTGCTTCCATTCTGATATCTACTGCATCCTGGCCTGTAATTTCATTTGATCTGCCTAGTATAGTAAGTCCAGTTGCACCTTGTGTATCTTGAATAATGTTTCCAGTATCTTGAAGAATGTTAAATTTCATATCAAATCGAGTTTCATCAAAGGTGTATTCTTCAACGCCATTTTGATAAAGTGCGTATTCTGCTGCTGTTGGAATGTTGAACCTCATGGTATCGGCAGTTAGTGTATCATCAAAAGTGATGTAAGGCTCAGTTATTGCTGGAAGTCCTGTTGCTCCTGTTAGAGAAAAGTTCAGATTTCCTAAGTTGTTCAAGTCAAAAGTTGCAGCCTCTATATCGCTGGTCCAAGGTGTCTGTGCACCACCAACACCTGTTATTTGAGTTTCAGTACCAGCACTATCTCTAAAGAATAATTGGGTAACTGTTGAAACATCTTTGACATAAATTCTACCATAGTTTGCTGCCGGATTAGCTGGCGTTGCAATTTCAAACATATCAATAAAGCCTCCAGTGAATTCCATGCTGGAGTTATTCATATCAAATAATGAAGCTGAAATATTATACTGTGTAGTTGCGTTAAAGTCTAGTGCAATACCGCCAGTAGTAGTATTGATTCTTGTATTGGCACCATCATTTCTAATGTAGTTAACATTTCCAGGGCTTGAGCCATCAGAATTAAAAGTATGAAACCTTGCATTAATTTCTCCAGCACTAACTGTTGCTTGAGGGCTTGATTGTCTTTTGATTAGTTTTCCAGTAGCACCATCATAAACTACAATTTCATTAGAAGCTGAGATTGCACCACCTGATACATCACCACCAGCCAGCAAATCAGTTTCAGTTCCGGCACTGTCCAAGAAGAATAGATGAGTAACAGTTGAAACGTCTTTGACATACAGTCTTCCGTCGTTTGCCACTGGATTAGCTGGCGTTGCAATTTCTGTAAGATTTACAAAAGTATCAATATCAGCCTGTCCTGTTACTGAAATTCCAGTAGCAGTACCTCTCATAAATTCAAAGTTAATTCTTTTGAAAATTAGATCACCAGCAAGGCCATTAATTGGCATTTGTGTAGTTAGGTTATCAGTTGAATCAGCTAGTAGGATAAGATTGCCAGAGTTAGCAGCATTACGCCATGTAATAGCATCTTGATTTGCCATTCTTAATTGGCCTGCATCAGCAGCTACACCATCCATTTCTAAGTGTCCTAAATTAATTAAAGCAAATCCGGCAGCATCATGATCTGCTGTCCATACAAAGTCCTCTGCACCACCAACCATATCAGTCCAGGAGCCAGCTTCATAGACTCTGAATTTGTTGTTAGTGGTGTTGTAATAGATATCTCCATTTACTGGAGCAGTTGGATCCGGATCTGATTGAGTACCTACGTTTAATCCAGCGTTTGTAGCATTTGGATTAAATGTCTGTCTTACGCCATCAGGGAAAATAATATTTCCAGTAAGAGAAATATCTTTAACGCCAGTAAGATCGTTTCCGTTCCATGTTGCCTCTGTGGTTTCAAAGGTGTATTCTTTGGTTCCGTTTATGCTCATTTGGAAAAACTTGCCAGTATTGACATTGAAATTCATCTGAGTAGCATCAGCCCAGATTGCATCTTTAGTTCCAGCTGGTGCTCCTGTCGTATTCTGGAATTCCAAATTAGATAGATTTTGCAAGTCAAAGCCAGCAGCATCCACATCTTGAGCCCAAGGAGTCTGTGCTGCTGCCGTACTTCTGTTAACTTCTACCCAATTGGTTCCATCCCACATGAAAGTAAAAATTATTTCGTCATTGGCATTTGTAACTTGAAAGTTTGTAGAGCCAATTAAAAATAATGGCTGTATCGGTGGAGTGGTGGAAGCTTGATGAACTAGTGTAACACCTGTTGCATTTGCGTCTCTGAATCTTAGATGAATAAATGATCCTGGCTGCCAATTAGTGGTACTGATACCATCCAGTGTTGCTACTGTATTGTTAAATTCAAAGTAGTTACCCTCATTGTTTAGCGTTGTAACATTTCCAGAAATGTTTGAATCAGTTGTGGCTTTGGCTAGTTCAAATCTTGTTGCGTTCATTATTGTTCTAACTACATCGGATTGAATCTTTGAGACTCCATCAATTACAGTATTAGCAAGACCATCAGCCCCTGTATCAGTAACTGTTATGCTGGTGTTTAGTTGAACAATTTGATTTGCAGCACCACCACCAGAACCCAAAGATACCCATGCGCCGTTGATTCTTGCTTTCATAGCCAGAGCTGTTGAATCATAGAACAGATCACCATCTACTGGAACGCTTGGCTCTAGTGCATTGGCACCAACATTAAGGCCTGCGTTTGTGTTATCTGGATTGAAGGTTTGCTTGATACCATCAGCCCAATTAAGTGCATTGGCTACGGTAACAGAAGTTGTTAACGACAGATTTGTTAAACCGTTTCCTTGGAAATTGGCTGAAGTTGCTCCAAAGTCATATTCATCAATTGAATTTATTACAACAGTAACAGTATCGCCAGTTAATACTCTGAGATTCATGCCACCAGCATCATCATTGATTTGTGCTGTTGCATTGTTGAATTCAATAGTATCTACATTGAGGATATTATTTCCATTTACATCTAATTGAGAAGATCCAAATTCATATTCTAAAACTCCATTGACATGAAGATCAATTGTATCGGCAGTTGGTACATTTAGAACCAGACCACCAGCTATAAGACCATAAATTGTTGTTGCTGTGCCAGGAGGAACACTTGTAGTATTTCTGAATAGTATGTTTGATAAATCTGTTAAATCAAAACCGTCTGCATCAATGTCTTGTGCCCATGGCGTTTGAGCTGCTGCTCCTGGTGCAACCCATTTCAATCCGGTAGCCTCTGCTGAATCAGCAGTTAGTACAAAAGTATCAGCCCCTACTGCAAGTCTTTGGTTTCCAGTATCATAAGTGAACAGATCACCTTTTGTAGTTAGTGGCGAAGAGCTGGCCAGTACATCAGTTTCAGTTCCAGCACTATCTAGGAAAAATAATTTTGTAATTGCCGCCACGTCTTTGGTGTATAGTCTGCCGACATTTACAGCAGGATTAGATGGTGTTGATATTTCTCCCAAGTCAATGTAAGCTGCACCCATTGTAAGATTATTGCCAAGAAAGTCTGCACCTGTTTCAGTAAAATTATATTCTGCCACCAAAGCTCCAGGGCTTGCTGCTGAGAATCCAATTACAAATTCATCAGTGGCAGTTGAAGATAATCCAGCATAGCCTACTCCTGCATTTTTCTCCCATGAAATAACTTGTGTATTTCCAAGTGCGATAGCTTGAGCCTGGTTTGAAGCTGTAAATTGAATCGAAACAAAACTATTGGCTGGTGTATCTCCCATGTTGAAAGTTCCACCACCATTCATAGTCAAGTTAAGAATTCCAGCAAGAGTTGCAGCAGTAAAATCTACATCAGTTGTATCTGCAAAAACAACAACTTCCCAACCGTTGAAAAATAATTCATCAGAATCGGATATAATTTCAAAATCTCCATCGTTTGAGCTGTTCCTCCATGCAATAGCTTCTGCATCTCCAAGTCTTATTGCACCACTGCCTGCTGGGTTTGTTGCGTTTGTTTCATACTGGCTAACGTTGATTAATCTAAAACCGGCAGCATCGTGATCAACTAGCCAGGGCGTATCTGAAACTTGTTGTGGATCCGCCCATTTTACGCCGAGAGCTTCGAGAGAATCGGCAGTTAATACTTGATTGTTTGTGCCAACTGGAATTCTATTGTTATCAGTATCATAACCAAACAGATCACCTTTCGTTGTTAACGGACTGCTAACAGGATCTGCAAATTCCAAAGCTGTGTTTCCAGCATTTCTTCTTAAAACTTGCAGAGCTGTTCCAGCCGGATAAGCTGATAATTTTATGAAACCAGAACCATCCAAACCAGCATAGCCATTTGCAACATCCTTTTCTGAAATTACCTGATAAGTTCCTGATAGATCTGGTATCTGTGTTAGTGGTACATCTCCTAAAGCATCCAAGCTTGCATATCCGTTTGCTACACCTTTTTCTGAAATTACCTGATAGGTACCTGATAGATCCGGCAACTCTGATAACGGTACAGTACCAGAACCATCCAAGCTAGCATATCCGTTTGGCAGCCCTTTTTCTGTGATTACCTGATAGGTACCTGATAAATCTGGTATCTGGCTAACTGAAATTAAACCAGAACCATCCAGGCCAGCATATCCGTTTGCCACATTTTTTTCAGATATTGGCTGCAAACCAAAAATGATATCTTGTAATCTTGTACTTTCAGATACGCCACTGTTTGAGATTTCAAAGAGTGAATCTGCTGGAGGCGATGTGTTTAATGGCAGCCCCGGAATGTCTACTTGACTCATGTTACTCTGCTCCCTACTGGCTGGAACCTTTGAATTAGAATTGCCTTGGCAAGATCATAGACTTCTTTTACCTGCACGTTAGCTTGATCAGTTCCTGTTGACTTTAGCCAGAATAATGCAGTAGCATATTTTGATGTAATCTGAACATAAAAATCTGGCAAAGTTGTTTCAAAATCTACATTATTCAAAAACAGAGCTCTCATTTCCTGAGTTGCATCTTCGTTTGCTCTTTTGATTTTTTCTAAAATTACTGTGTTTGTAGTGCCAACTTCTGCAATATCTTCCTTGATAAGATCATCATCTGCATCTAGTGGTAGAGCCAATAACCATTAGATATAAAAATAGATTTTATGGTTTCGTATTTTCTTATTAATTATAATGAAGTTGTTAATTGTGAATCAGCTAATTCTAATTATGGATAAGGACATGGCATTTTATCTGGTAATTGGAATATTGTTTGCATCAATCATTCAAGTGATTGTAATTCTAAGAACTGATTTGGCTGAGTTGGATAAGGAATTGGATTTGTTCAAACAGTGTTTGCTATTTACAAACGATCCGTCTAAGTGTTAAGCAAATTAATTTCCTGCCAAGTGTAGAGGTCCAAGTAATGA
>JANVCH010069997.1:0-51034 GCA_025505405.1 Epizoanthus rinbou | reverse complement strand
AGAAACACTGTTTTTTCAAAGCTAATTTACACTCAAATTTCTCAAAAACAGAAATAAAAGGAAAGCTCTTACCTACCTTGACATACTGCTGCAACAGTACAGGCTAGTTAAACACATCTAACATGCCTTCTGAAGCAATATTCTGGAAGATACTTGACAAGTTAAAAATTAGTTAAAAATTTAATATTTATTTGAAAATAATTTGTATATATGTTATGTATCTGAACCTCTTTGATATATATATATATATATATAACGCTCTATTCGGAAAGCATGTGTTTTACAATCCTCGATTCTATATTGGCGTATACAGTATAATTTATAAAGAGTATATTATTCATTTTGATGGTGAAAGGGACATGGATTTGAAAACTGCTCTTGAGAAAGAACAGGCGCAGTTTCCGCTATTTTGTGGTTGTAGGTCAAACATTCGACGCGTGATAGTTAAGAATATGCTGTTATCTTATTTATCAGAGTTGTGTAAACACAAAGAACATGGTATAGAGTTGTTTTTCCATGCTGCGTGTTATGTGGATCTTTTTGAAAACATACGGAGAAAAAAGTTGACAGATCGGGATTTGGTGGCTGTAGGACTAGCAAGCGTAGTGGTGGCCTCGAAAATGGTACATTTGTATTGTATGTCTGTGGAACAGTTTTGGTTCCTCGCTACAGTTTTTCCTGAAAAAGATTTTCCTTGTACGTTTTTAGAGCTTCTGCACGTCGAAAGGGAACTGTTGAAAGGTATATATTATTACACGAAAATTTTGACTCCCGAAGATTTCTTCTACGCTATCGTTAACAGGATAGAAGAAGAAGAAAGAGAAACAAATGAGGGAGTGTTTAGAAAGAAGGAGCAGAAGGATCGTAATTTTATGGAAGTGGAAGAGTTGGCACGTGATACGTATATTGAATTAGGTTTCGTCCATTATAGTGTTCTCGCAGGAGCGTTGTATTTGTTATACAAACCAATAGTTGAAAATTGTGAAGACGAAAAAGAAGAGAAAATAAAGAAAGCTACGTTGAACATGGCTCGACGTTTATCGTGTAATATAAATTATTTGGAAGAAGTGATGGAAATAGTGAAGAAGAAGAAGGAAAAGATGCTTGAATGTCATAAAAGGAAAGCAGAGGTAAAAATAGAGAAACAGCAGCAGAACATCCAGAAAGCGGCAAGGCGTTTATTTCAATATATGCATGAAGTTTGCGATAGTGTTGAAGAGGACAATAATGAAACAACGACAGAGAAGAATGAGAAACCTGGGAGTTCGATGAAAAATATTAGCACCATGGATGGCTATAGCAAGATTTTAAAGGGAGATACATTTATGGGAGATGGGATGTATGGAAAGGTGAGGAAAATGAGACGTGACGCGGATGGAATACTCGTTGCTGTTAAACAATACAAGGAGATTGGGGATTCAAATGGTGTGATGGGGTCAATTATCAATGAGCTTGGGAATTACAAGTTCTTAGGTGAGCATCCAAACCTCGTTCGCTTGCTTGATTATAGAATGGCCGTAGACTGGATGTGTGTCATTTTAGAGTGTGGTAATATGAGTCTCAATGTCATAGCAAAAGAATTTTGTCCCGAACGATGCAAAACGGATTCATTTAAAAAAGAGGCCATGCGACAGATTTTCAATGGTTTGGAGTTTATGCATTCATCGGGTCTCTGTCACCTGGACTTAACGCCATATAATATAATATGTTTTATTGGTGGTGATAAATGTGGACAACAACAACAACAGCAAATGTTCTTTAAAATTGCGGACATGGATTCGGGAAGAATTCTCAGACAGAGTACAGAGTTAAGATTTCCTGTGACACAACGGTATTATAGAGCGCCTGAAATAATCTTTGAAATTCCCTATTCCTTCGAGGCGGATATCTGGTCGGGGGGATGCATTCTGGCGTTTCTATCCGATGCGCCAAAACATTTTTTTTATGCGAAAAACTCTGATGAACTAGGCTTGCTTATGTTCAAGACCTTGGGAATATCATCGAAAAGATTTCCAAATTTGTGTTATACTTACAACATGGCAGCTATGCTAAAGCTTGAGAACAACAACAACAACAACAATAAAATGGAGACAATGGGCAGGATCATGAGTGCTGGGTGTTTTGAATTATTTAAACAACTTATAAAGATAGACCCCGAAAAACGTTTAAAGATTAAAGACGTGTTGGCTCATGAGTACTTTCAGTGAGATATGTTCGTCTACTTGCAATTTTCGTGAAATATTTTCTCATTACGTTTTTGTACCCTTTCTTCGTTTAAAATTTAGAAACCTCAAATAACGTCATGTTATACAGAACTTGGTTTTAAGGTATCTTACAACTGTAAATAATTAAAGTATGTATTTTATTTCAGAACCAGTTTGAGATGATACATGCGCAAAAGTACTCATTTTTGTAGACAAAATAGTTCCTTCTGTAGTTAGAATCTTTTTAATTGCTACACCAGCTTCAGTCCCAGTTTTGGTTTTTCGTGCACATGGGCCCAGGGCGCCCTCGAGTACCATTTTTGCAAGTTGTTGTTCCTTATAAAAAGTTTTAACAAATCTTAAACAGGGAATGTTATAAACATAGGAGGGACATTTAGGGAGGGGTTTCATAAAAGAAACTATATAATAATATTCGTTGTTTCTGTCGTCTTTCGGAATTTCAGTCCAAACTTTAGCTCGAATGTAAACGTTTATTCCTTCTCCATTAACAACAGTATATAGTTCAGGATAGGACGGATCGTAAGAAGCTATTACACCTTCGTAACGTATCATTGTCAATACGTCTTTAGGATTTTCGCAATACAAAAACATAGAAGATAAATCTAATTGACGACTCTCAAAATGTTTCACCAATTCCATCCAGCTGCGAAAAAATTGACCCGAATCTTCCTTTATTTTTGCTGCTTTAACTATTTCTTCTTCATGTTTCTGGTTGGCTTCAAATAAATTGTATTCACTGAATAATACTTTGGGATAGTCTCCATAAAAAAAATTAGTAAAATCTCCATATAATTCCATGCGGTAAATGTGATCCCAATGTAATACAGCTTCATTTATCATTTCCATTGTACCTCTTCGTACTAATTTTCCATATCTTCTCTGTGTCTTTTCCATAGAGAAAGTTAAACTACCCTCGGATAAACTAGGCAAATATCCTTTTAGGACCTTTGAATCGCGATAATTTTTCAATGAAACAGCAACTTGTGGATTAAAAGTATATCTCTGCCGCAATTGTTCACCTGCAATCTCCAAAGTATTCCAATCTTCTTGTGGCTTCAAGATTCTACTCTTTTTAAACACCCCTTCATAAACATCATGTTCCGCTTCTTGAACTTCAAACAGTGTTCCTTTTCTCTTAGTTCCAATCGAAATAATTTGATCTAGAATTTGTTCATGTTCTCTCCTTTCCAGAGGCAAACCCAAATCAGACGATAAATCTTCCATCTTCACAAAAATAACTTAAAGAAACGTCCGTTTCTCTAAAAACGCTTCGAATTTTTGAGATTATTTCAAATATATTTGAATTTATAAGATAATGTACTTCAATAACATTTTCAATTTTAATTGCTTGTGCAATCAATATATAAGAATCGTAAAATAACAGGCAATGATCGTTCACGATAAAACAATGATCGTAATTTCTATAATTTCCTTTAACAGAGATGCGTACCTTTTGAAACATGTGCAAAAGTGTTTTCGCGGGATATCGAGTTCCGGGATTAGGATCGAGTGAATGATTCAAAATATCTACGAATGTTTCACCAAAATAATATTGGTAAACACTCAATGGCGTATTATTCCTGTCAAAGATAATTTCATATTGTGTTGGCAGCCTTTCTATCACAGTTTCCAAGATAACAGTGTTGCTGCCAATGCTTCTTTCGGGTAGAAATGTGCCTTCCATTAATCTCTCTTCTAACATAGAAGACAAAGCGTGTTTGTTCATAAATGGATTGCTCTTTAAAGTAACTATTGTAGCATCCACTAATTCTTCCATTTTCTCTCTCGTTTGCTCTATGACAACATCATCGGTAACATTAATGCTATTATCGCCTGCATCTAAATTGACACAGTGTTTTAAATAATACGGATGAAGTGTGAATAGAACTAACATTCCACATGCATACACGTCGCAAAAGTATCCAACAGCTGCCCCAATACTACTTTCGCTATCTTCGTCATTCTTCTCGCCTTGCAGATAGAAAAATAAATCGGAGACTAGTAATCTTGGTGATCTAAATAGTGACATGTACATTAACCCCTTTTTCTTCCACGTAGGCACGTTAACTTGTGATCTATTTTCTTCGCACCAAGAAGAAAAACTAAAATCTTGTTTGCAATAACACTTGATAAGATTCAATGTGTTCTTGAGATCTTCATCGCAATTTTGAATAGAACTGCGCCCAAAATCAATGATCTTGACATTAATTTCTCCATCGTTCAGTTCATTTATCAAAACATTGTTATAATTGATGTCAGCGTGAAAACAATTTTTGGAATGTATGAAAGAAAGTCCAGTAAATAGTTGCTTGGCAAACTTTAACGTGGGAATGGGTCGATGTAAGGTATAAATATATTGAAAAACTGTCACTCCGTTTTCTTTGAAATTCAAGGCAAAAACAATTTGTTCGTGAAAATAGAATCCAATTAATCTTTGTATGTTAGGTGTCTTTTCCAATTTGGACAGTATAATCATTTCTCGTTTTAGATCTTCCGCTTTGCTCACATCGATTTTGTTCAATATTTCTCGTTTCAGATTAAATCTATTCCAACCAACGCGTTCCACATGTTTAAACTTCCCTAATAGTTCTTTATTAAAATCATTCAGAAATGCATGTTTAAAAATCATCCCTTTCTCGTGGTAACGAAACGAAAGTAGTATCTTGCATTCTGACGGTCTGGACAACAATATTGTAGATTAAGTTCAGAATATTTTTTAGCGTCAATATTAATAACAAAATCCTGTAAAATGAACGATCGAACGATTTTTTCAAACACTTGTACGTTTCTAAAAGTGAACGCTAAAGATCGAAGATATTCTTTTATTGTATCATTGACATCATTCACGTCAATGTCTTCAATTGCCATAGCCATCTCTACAAACTTAGGATTCAAGAGTTCCGTTCTATAGTTTAAAATATATTTTATTTTCTCAATACTGTGTTTGTCGTTTCGGCCAAATAATCGAAAAATAGTTTTTTGACCGACCTCTTGTGAAACGTAATCAAATACCCAGAGATAACCCTTCTCAAGTGCGTAATCAAAGCACGAAAAGCCGTATGAATCGTTCTCTAAAGTTAGGAGTTCTTTTGACTTTTTCTTTGTAATATCTTTTAATATTGTTTCACTAATTTCGAAATAGAATAAATGTCTTCCTTCGATAATAACGTTTTTATTTTTGACGTACTCTCCAAAAGCAACTAAGGAAAGATCCTCAAAAGAAGAGCCTGCTTCTTCATCGCTTACGATATCATCTACCAAGTAGGACATGAAAACCTATTACGTTCACGATTTTGATGAAGTAGAAGAGAGATTTAACAGAGAAGCATCAATGTTTCTTGAAACGTTTCACAAAAACAGTAATTATAATATTCATACACTTTACACTATATTTGAAGACTTTATAACTTCCCTTGTTAATAAATTGCCTGTTGATGCTGTTCATTTCATGGTCAAAAGCAAGCACGAAGCAAGTGACATTAACATTGTAGAAATATTTGAAAATGCCAATAAATATATTGATTACAAAGATAAAACTACGAAACAAATATTTTTAATACTACAACAGGACAATAAGACTATTTTACTTTCATACGACGCAGAAGTAAGTGATAACAGAGTATGGAAGTTAGTAAAATCTAGTCAATCACTCGAGATAATTCTTTTTGCATTGAACTTACAGTTACTGCTTACCGAGACGCGGCTAATTCTTGTAACTCAAAACGCACGTTCCCTTTTCCTAGCTCAAGTTCTTAATCTCAGAGTCAATGAAAAAGTGGCTTTTGTGAATACAGAGAAACAAGATGTGATCGCGTTTATGTCTAAAATTGCATGTGAATATTTTGGGAATAAGAGTGTACTTTCCACATTACAGTATCCAATACGCGATGATCCAAATGTGTTCTGTTATAATGACGGTCAGAATGAGTTTTATTTTTCTTTACATGTAGATAATAAAAAAAAAAGTTTACTTAAAAGTTCTCTTGGTAAATTAAAATATGTTCGAGATGAGCACCGAGACTTCGCGACCACCGTCAACAGTACTACAATCAAAACAAAAAATTACAAGTAAATCTAATGTGATTCAAAGTGTTCTAGAGAGTGAGGAAACAACTGTAACGTTGTTTTTAAAATTGGTTACTCTATATTGTATCTCCAAAAATCAAAATAAAACTTGGAAAAGACATTTGAAATTAATACAGGCTGTGGAATGTAAGAGTTCTGAATTATTACGCGCAATTCATGAGATAGACGATCAATTTATTTCTGTTTTTAACAGCGCATCTAGTTCGTTATATGAATTACTAAAAACCTCTTCGCCATTTTTGTACCAATTTTTTATCAAACATTCCGACGATCTAATTCTAGCAGCTCAAAATTTAGCAAAAGATACAAAGTATAGTAAACTTTCATTTTTATCTAGATTACAAATACTTACAAGTGCACCAAATTTTAATGTTCTAAGATACTTTGAAGAGGAAGAAAGGACACGCTCAAGTAAAAGGAAACGAAGACTATCTTCACAAGATGATACTTTTGAACAAAAAGAAATTAAAATTAGAGCTAAAGAATCTGAAGAAACAGAAGATGATGATGTTACTAGCAACATTGAAGAAAAAGAGAGCGAAGATTACGTTGAAGAACCTGAACCAATAATTCCAGAACCGTTAAATGAACATCGACTTGCTATTCCAACAATAAGTAGAACAGATGTGAAAAAAGCACAATCTGAATCTGCGTCTCAAGTAGAATCCCATTTTCAAGGTGATCCTGTTGTGGTACCGAGTGTAATTAAAGGAGTGCTAAACCCTTCACATCGTATAACAGCAGACATAATAGATGGAAGTGCAGCATTCAAGACAGGATCAATAGACGTGGAATCCGTTGAAGAAAGAGAAGATGAAAAACTAGAAGGAAGTACACATCAAGACGAAGGTCGAAGTGGGGAAGAAGATGAAGCTGTCCTTGAAGCAATTACTGGTAAATTAGAAGAAAACCTATCTCAACAACCACTTAAAAACGTACAATATACGCAGAAAATTGACACCAGTATTGTTCATGGCGAGATTCCATTTGAAACCAAAGGTCCTGGTGGTTTTCACGAAACCAGACAAATATCTTTCCAAGAGGCTGCAGAAGCTACAGATTCTGATGAATTGGATCTTTTAGACGATGACCAACCTAACGTGGTTTACCCTTCACATTCCAAAGTAGGCGAACAAACAGAGTATGTTGATTTTGACCCGTTATTCGACTATTCTGATTCAGAAGAACAAAGTAATATAGAACCTACGCCAGTTTTGACGACACATGTTCCTTTGCCGGTTCCATCTCATCATTCTACTATACAAACAGATACACAAAAAGAACATTTATCAGAATCATTGACCCCCCAACCTTCGATTTACCAGTCGATACAACCGCAACCGCAACATTCATCAACGGTACCAACACAATACATTACAGCTGATAACGATCAACCAACGCCTATTTTAGTTTCACAAGAACATCCGTCTGCATTTTTGCAAGAACAATCAACAGTACCTCATTCAATATTACCAATCGACCTTATAAATCGACAGCATCAACAACAACAACAACAAGAATTATTTTCTACGTTTCACAATGAATTAGTTGCAAATCAAAAAAATTACCAATCTAAACTTGACTCTTTACTTGATGAACATGCCGATCTCAATAATCAGATTGAACGTCTTCAAGGTGCTTTATCTGAGA
Source organism: Epizoanthus rinbou (assembly GCA_025505405.1). Classification (NCBI taxonomy): domain Eukaryota; kingdom Metazoa; phylum Cnidaria; class Anthozoa; order Zoantharia; family Epizoanthidae; genus Epizoanthus; species Epizoanthus rinbou. The sequence continues at coordinate 43,073 of JANVCH010069997.1, read as the reverse complement.
GTCAAAATGATAAGGACAAGTTTCAGAACATGTCCTATAATTTACATGCATTACAACAATCCAATAGAGCGTTGATAGAACAGGTTCAACAGCTTAATGTACAATTAAATGCCACGTATAATGACTATTTGAATTCGGAAAATGGATTTCGAAATTATCATAAGCAAACACAACGGCAATTAGATGAAAAGGAACAAATCATACATACCCTACAACAACAAAATGCAGATAAGGAAAATACTTGGAAAGATAAAGAAGAGGACTATATAAAAGCATTAGATGAAGAAAGTAATAAACTTCAAGACCTAATAAAAGAAAAGGAGAAATACCTTAATAAAAGCGAACATTTAGAAAAAACTGTTGAACTTTTACACGACGATGGAAAGCGTGTGAAAAAGGTCAACGAGGAGCAGTTTGTTTTGTTAAAAGAACATAAAATACACGTTAACGAACTTTCAAAAGCAAATAGAGATTTCAAAAAACAACTTGAAGATAATCGAAAAGAGTTTGTAGAGATAAAAACAAAAACAGAAGAACAAAGGCTTCAGTTTGAAAATGAAAAAAAGGAATGGGAAGATGAGTCTAAAAAAATAAATGCAGAAAAAATCAAATCTTTGCACGAAGAAATAGAACAATTGCAAAAAGACAAAAAGAAACTAGAAAAGGATTTGGTTTCTGAAAAAGAAAATGCCCAAACTTTATGTACAAATATTGGTCAATATGATGCGAGTTTATCTAAGTCACAAGAAGGTTATAAGGAATTATACGAAAATGTTCAAGAATGGCAAACTTATTCTACAGAGTTAAAGAATCGTAATTCACAACTTCAAGAAGAATTAGAAAAACTTCAAAAGAACTTTGAGCAAATTAATGTAGATAGAACAAACGAGAAACCAGCTTTAAAAGAAACAGTACAACAATTACAAGAAGAAAATAAACAAATAAACGAAACTTTAAAAAAGAATAGGCAAAGAGAGGAAAACAATTTAAACGAAAATAATGCGAAAATAAATGTCCTAAAAGAACAGGTATTAGATAAGGAAAAGAAATTAACAAAAGTTCAAAATGAACTAAGAGATAAAGATGCTGAATTGCATAAACATAAAGTAGAACATGGAAAATTCAACGAAGATTGCCAATTTAGAGAACAAAATTTAAGAAAGGAAATTCAATTTCTCAAAAAAGGTATTTCAGTAAAAGAAAAAGAACTTAAAGATTGTGAGGAAGATAAAACATCACTCGTTCGTCGCCAAAATGATTTTATACTCTTTAAGGAAGTCTTAAAACAAGAAAGAGAAAAACTAAAAGTGTTCTTAGAAGATGTTTTACGACTAAGCTGTAGAGAAGATGATTTTGAAGAAATTAAAAAAACATTTCAAAAACAAAATCAGAAGTTGCTGAAACTCATCGAAGAAGAAATTAAAAGAATTGAACGAAGAAATTTTAGAGAATTGGCCGAGAGATACATAAAAGGACTCCGTGATAAATTAAAGGAACATCATGATAGATTTTTATACAATAGAACAGATGACGATGACAAACGTGACAGTGGTCATGAAAGAAAAAACGAAGGAGGTGGTGGCGGGAAAGAAAATGATAAAGAAGATCAGAGTGTTGGGAAATATGTCGTTAAACCTACAAGGGACGTGTTTTCCCAAACACCCTTGGAAGAACCAACGTTAATTGAAATTAATAAAATAACGTCAGTCGTAAATTCGATACTGAGGTACGAAACAACGGAAATCACAATGTTAGAAGTACAAATAAACACCCTTAAAGAAGAAATTGTAAAATTGAGTTCAATAGTACAAAACAAAACTACAGATCAGTCTAGTTGGAAAATTCTGGAAGAGATTAAAAAGTACCGACATTCGACTAGTGAAAAATTTGAATCACTTTTAGCAGAAAACAAAATGTTAAAAGAAGCACTTCTTCGTTTTGAGAGTAGCAAAGCCACATCGTATCAAGAGATATTAACTTCTCAAGAATTGAAACTGTTATTTTTTGAAAAATATGTTAGAGAATTGGAACAAAGAATTGCCACTGAAACTGATACAATTGCCATGCTTCACTCTCAAATAGAGCAAATGAATAGACAATATAGATCTTGTATTCACGATCTTACAGGCAAAAATGAAGAACTACAAACATTTATACATAGTCGTAAATCAGTAGCTGATGAAATTGACGAATTTGAACAAATGGACTACGAATTAGACATTTGTGATAAATATATGGAAGCAATAGCAAAAATTGAAATTTTTGAGAGAGACATTGAAACTGCTCAAAATATAATCTCACAATTACAATGCGATTTAGAAAATGCGAAACGCGAGAATCAAAGACAAAAGAAAGAAATTGATATGTTCCTTTGGAAGTTAGAAGACAAAGTACCAAGTGATATTGATATTTTAACATCAAAACTTGAAGAAATATCTATAAACAACCCTATTGTTCATTCTGTCATTTCTGATGTTCCAGAAGTTGAAGTTGATTCCTATACATTCTTCAAAGACAAACCTGAACACGAACATGATTTTGAGGCAACTATATCAACAGAAGAACAAAAAGGTATCGACACTGAAGAAGGAAAAATAGCTTCCACAGTATCAGATTCAACCCAACCCCACACCTTCGTTTGTTCTTGCCTCCAACCCAAGATAACTTCTTTAATTGCGGAAAAGAAAGAAATTGAGTGGCTCTATTTAACTAGTGTTACAAAAGTTACGTCTTATTCCTATAAAGAACATTTGCAGCTTTTTAAAACGAAAATATGGGATGAAGATAAATATAAGAAGGTGTTAGTTTTAACGTCTACATTTTTTGGTAAATCTCGAACAGTAAAAGAAGATATTTTTAAGAACATTTTGGCAGATAAATATTTTTTTAATCTGGAAACAAAGACACAGTTACATACTTTACTACAAGTCGGATATACTGGAGTTAAATGTAATGTAGTAGCATTTATGAGAACGTCAACATTATACACGAGAAAATTTCCTACAGTTGATTATTGTCTCTTTGCAATGTTGCTTTCTTTATTTTATAATTTAGAGTATGATCAATATAACAACGAGAATGCTATTTCTCTTTACCCTCATAATGAGGTAGATCTAAAGAAGAATGCTTTATATGTTTACGGTAAAAATATTATTTTTCGAAAAAGATTTTATAGAAACGTTTTATTGTTTGCTGTTAATATAATTTCAACACTTCTTTCTGAAACAACTGATCAAGGTATAGGTGGTAAAAGGAGTTATGGATTCTAAGGATATAGATGAAATATGTCCCGTTCTTTCACTTTGTTTAAAAAGTGAACAAATAAAAGTATTGCATGATAAATGGGAAGAAATAGATATGGTATCGCACAGTGCTTGTCATGATTCCACGACGATGTATCCCTCGAAACAATACCTCATAGAGGCTCTTTGTATTGGGAATAGCTTGTTAAAAAGTACTCAACGTTATTGGGTCGTAGATGTTATAGAGGAAATGATACTTCAAGGAGAAGATATTAATGCTTGCCTAAAAAATTTATCCGAAGCCAAAATAAATCTAAAAGCAAAACTAGGAATTGTTTGCACCATGGGCGTAAATATTTTTGATTTATCCAATGAGCAACTTCTTGAAAGTTCAATGCAAATGAAAGAACACTTGAATACTGCTATTACATTTTACAAAGATAATAATTTTACCACAAAGGCCAGACACTTTAAAAATGCTGCTTACGATAAATCAAATAATGAAAATACAAGTGAGTTAATAGGTAAACAACTTAAAGCACTACTTCTACTAAACGATATTCCTGTTAATAAATCTGCTCTCTTCTGTGACTGGAAAACGTTGAGTATCAACGAAACTAAAATGTTGGCAAATTTAAAGTTACTCAACTTAACAACGCTCAATAAACACACATCTCTTTTTAACGATTTCCTTGGTTACACACCTACTCAAATAGTAAATAAACAGGAATTTGTTGCACAAGTCCGATTTCGTCTTCACCAATTGCGTGTACTCAAATCAATGGATAGTAGAGTAGAGATGATTCCTAACGAAACATTTGTTTTAACAGAAGCCCTCGAAAAGGTCGTTGAGAAACAAAGTTGTCAACCGTCTAAAACGTCCTGGAAACAAACACTAAGAAATTTATATGACCTTTCTTATCACGATAATTTCATGATGCAGAGAATACGAGATATGACTCGTAATCCATCATTTTGTTATCCGTTTTTATCCAGAGGAAGGTATAATCCATCGCAACATAAATTACAAGCGATAATCTTAATGAAGGAAAATTCCTGGATCAAAGAAGCGTCTAGTCAAAGTCCAACAACAGACGAAGTTTGTGACATAATAGATCCTAATAAGTTGAAATACACCGAAGAAGATCTTAAGAAACTTACCTATTTCATATCACAATTATTAGAGAATGAATCATTGGAAGACAAACTAAAGTGTAACGAAACAGTAAAAAGAACCATAGAATTAAAATCAATTCAACAAAAATATACTTCCAGGCATATTTGGTTTTCTTTGTGCATTTCAAGTTTTGAAACGCAACTTCCTGGATTATATTTTTTGATTAATGTTATTTCCATTATCGTATTCTTACGCCATTTTAATTGGTGTATCAAATTCGATAAAATGGGCACTATTATTACCTTCATTCCAAATGACTTGGTGGATATTGAAGAACTAGAAAAAATAAGAGGGACGAAAGTTTTTGTTAATACAAAGGGTTTATTGAAAATATTTCAAAAAGAGAAGTTACATCTGGAAAGATTTTTAACAAAAATTGCTGATCCCGAAACGTACTTAAATATTAAAGATTTTGTTTGATTACTGCATGATTTTTTAAGATTGTTGTAACTTTTACTAACGAGTCCAAAGAGTCTTTGCTTGGCTCTAATTCTTTTACTATAACGGAAACTAAATTGTTGATTTGACTCAATAAAACTTTTATATTACGTGCAGCTAAATTTTCGTGATCTTTTAACATGTGGACAAATAATTCCTTTTCGGTACAGTCGTTTAACTTACTAATTAGTCCATTAGGATAGTCCTTGTAAAGTTTAGAAATCATCTTTTTCAGGTCAACCAAACGACTATAAACTTCACTTTCACTAGCTTGTTTTGTAGCAAGTAAAAGATTGATTTCCTTAAATTCTTTTACATACGGAAGCCTTTGATCAAAATGTACTATCGCAGCACAAACTTTACAATAATTTGTGACCTCTGCATTATGTGAAGCATAGGGTTGTTCGAGTGTTCCACTAAGAGGATCATCTTCTTCTCCCAAACACTTATCAGATACATCATCTTTTGATATTATTTCCACCCCATTTTCGCTACTTATATTTTTACACTTTTTCCTTTTTCTTTTCTTAGTTACATTCAATTTGTCTTCTTGGTCATTATCTTCAAATAAATCAATTCTCGATCGTTTACCTAAGGAAAATCCGCGATAAGATGTTATTTGATTACTACCTGAAATTTCTTCAGGTAATTCTCCATTTTCATAAATAACTGTTTCACATGCTTCTCGTTTCTCGAGTTCATCTACTCTACCTCCCCCATCATTTTCTTCGTATTGTATAGAAAACATGTTCAAAGTAAAATAAATAAAAGTTAAATTAATCAGTTTTTACATGTAAATGCCATTGCATTAACGCAGATAAACTTCTTTTAAAAATAGTATGCACTTTTTCACCCTTCATCTTCGTCGCCATCTTTTTCAGACGACGTTTGTGTTAAAGAGTGTGAACTCAATGCAGAATGTAACGAGTGTGAAAATTGTAATGTATTTATATCTTCAGCATCACATAATGTATGATTTGGATCTAGACGGAAAACTATTAATGATAACAATTTATCGAGCCATTCCGATTGAAAAAGTGATGATTCGTGATCTTTAGAAAAATATTGCAAAAATAGGTTAATGAAGGACAGATCTACATAACTAGGAGCAGGTTTTTTATCTGATTCAATTTCAACCATATGTTTTCCTGTAATACTTTCCCGAAAATAGTGTTCCAGTTCCCCATCGTTTTTGCCTTCTAAGATATATTGTTTAGCCTTATCGGTTAATGTAATGAATCCATCTGTAAGTTTGACATTTTTAAGATCAAAAGGATGTGGAGGGTAAAGATTTTTTAATATCTTAGTAGAAAAGATTTCGTGATCTTCAGATAAAAATGCTTTCTTTCGTTTCTCAAATATTTGTAACCATTTTGTTGCACTCTGATGAAGGTCTTCGTCCTTGTCTTCTTCTTCTTCTTCTTCTGAATCAAGTGAATAATAAAATTGTTTAATAACTAAAATATACAGAGTATAGAACTCAGAATGTATTACATCACACTTTAGACAGGCCATTATAAAATTTTCTAGAGTAATTTTCACTCCAATTTTTTTCAATAATTCTAATCTTTTATCATTTTTTAAGTCTACTATTAAACTCTTTTTGCCATCTTTTTTGATATTTTCCATCCATTCGTTCAATGTCATGTCTGAAGTTTTAGATGCAAGATCAGGTAACAATTCTAAAAACAGTCTTCGGCATATAATGTAAATTAAATACGACCTGTATATATCAGGCAAACGAGTATTGCCTGTTGCACTGATCCTTGTGTAAATCTGTCTCATTGCAGGATGAAAGATAAAATGTTTAGATTTCGAATGCTGAAATAATTTCATCACAAATTCTCGTTCTAATTTTCCCACATCCCTACCGCCAAAAGATATCTCTAATTTTTCATCATCGTAAGGTGACGTTAATTCTATAGATGGCGCGTCTACTGGAACATGATCTTCTAAAATATGAAATTGTTTTGCAAAACCAAACATTACTATGTATCGAGCTTGGACTGAATCCCTTTCTGCTATTTCAGCTATAACGTCCTCAGTAACATGCAAACTTTGTGTAATGTTTACTTTTGGAATTCGGATCATTTTTAAACTTCGTTGATTTCCTTCAGGTGTGAAAAATATTAATGTACCAGTTTTCGATTCAGAATCATAGTTTCTGGAATATAATGCTATAATTTCGTCTAAGTCCTCATATCCCACACAGAGTGAATCTGGAGAATCTGTAAAATAACTACGCAAACGAGTACAAGGGGGTTCCGAAATTGAGTGTTCCATTTTGAACATTTTTATTACATGCTTTTATAATCTTATAAAATAATATCAAATAAGTGTATTCAATTAAATAGTATTATGGAATTAGTTTCACATTTTATTTTTAGTTTACAATTCAAATCTCTTATTTGAGTCCATGACAATTGGTTCGGATCTAACAGAGTAAATTTTATTTCCTTTGGAATCAAATTCCGACATTGAACCAGAAGTTCGAGATAAAAACGGATCCCTTTGAATTAATAATATTTCTTTTTTACCCGTAGTTTGATTATCGCCAATTTGCCAAACATTAGCCGAAATCATAACTCGATTGAATCCAGAAAGAAAAGAGGAACCAGCAGGCGGAGTTGCTGTGATTTCTTCGTCTGTTCTTTTTAGATACTTTAAATTTAGTCTGTTTTCCATGTTGTCAAAATGATTCTTGTAGGATTTGGGTGTTTCTACTCGCCTATAATGCGTTGTTCGTGAACCAATACCTAGACCATATTGAAAGCCTTTTTTTTCCAGTTCTTTTAAAAAATGTTCCAAGTAACCTTTGGGATGAAATGCGCTATTAATTGAAATATACCCATCGGTTCGTGTTGTATCTGGAAGATTCAAACTATCTACTTTATTTAAATTAAAGAGACAGTACTCATTTCTACCCGCAATTGGAGGAATATCTTCTTTTCGAAGTTCAGCTACGTCTTGCATGTATATAAAAAATATAATTCCGCCTAACAGTTCAGTTACTTTGGAAGAACGTTGAACACGTCCATAGAAAATCTCATTTATATCTTCTACTTTACACGAAAATGGTTTGGCAACTTTATAGATGTTAACATTGTCTATCATCACGGCTCCGTGTGGATCCGTTAATCCGTACATAACCTTTTGGTGTTGACTAATGTTTTTGGGATTTTGATTTTTTTGGTCCACAATCAGACGTGGAGTCATTTCTATACGTGGAAGACATTTACGCACAGCACAACAAATAGACCCCATCTGTAATCCTTCGGTCTCTAGATAGCAAAAACTTCGCATCAGAGGAACACCATTCATAATGCAGTATCTATGGACTTTGCTTCTACATAATAAATTGGCCATTAAATTAAAACACCATCGGTAAACAAAGGGCTTATCAACAGAGGAGTTAAAATCTCTATACTTTATATAATTGTGAACATTGTATATGCTTTCCTTTTCTGGACAATAACCTTGCACAGAATCACAACCGTGAGAGAGAAGAGGATGAAATTCTGTTGCATCATAAAGATAATTTGGAAGAGAAAGATTCCTTTTACTCTGATAGAAGCCAACTTCGACCCGATAATTTTTGAGTGTTTCACGACGCTGTCTATTATCTCCAACATTGTATTGATATATAAAAGGATAACTAAAAGGTGTGAATGCTTTGGTATCGGGCATAATGCTAAAATCAAAATTATTCACTTGATCCCAACGTGAGCTCATATTCAGATTTGTTTCGTCTTCTTCCATATTTTCTCCCAGACTTGATATCTCAAGAACGTGTGGGTGCGATAGTTCACCCTCTTCATCGTCTTCATCTTCGTCTTCATATTCGCCAAGCTTATGTGATTTGTTATTATAGACAATCAAATTCGGCGCAACTACTGTTTCGGTTAAAGTGGGCAAAAAGGCTTCGAAACATCTATTGTAACGCACTAGCGGATCAACAGACAATTCCTCGTTTGGTAATTCGGGTTGAACCATCCCACTTTTGTCCGTTAAACCACTAGCAGTAAAACTTGGCATTAAACGAAAAACTGTCATATCAAATCCACCAAAATTTAAGAAAGAATTAAAAACCTTAAATGAGTCTTCCAAGAGGGAGTGTAGTTCGCCGAACAATACCATCATCTTTTCAATTCTTTCTTTATTTCGCTTAAAGAAGTTACTTTTACCCCAGAACCGAAAAAAGTCACGTAATCCTAATAGATTTCCTTTTCCTAATTCTCTCAAAGCAAAGAAAAATAATCTTGGGTAACTTAGGAGAGCATTTGCTTCGTAATCGGCAATCAAGTCTTCCAACAAAAACGATAGATACAACGATTCTCTTGGGGATAAAGCATATTCTACTCCAAATGCCATAGGTTTGTTATAAAATATTTTTTGCAATTTCATCGCTAACCAACACTGTTTTATGGTAGGTTCTTTTGAGCAACAACCTTTGATAAAAGCTTGAAGTTTGCATCCAAAATTTTCACCTAATTTTGTAACTTTGGAATTAAACAAAACTACTTTGGAATCAATATCTTCACATTTAGCAAAAGGAATATTTCCTTCAACCATTAAAGGCGAAAAGGGGCATCGAGAAACGACTGGAGCATGTTGTGGTTGTTCTAGAGGCGGCTGATTGGATGAGGATGATGGTTGGGAAAGATTAGGTTGATATTGTCCCACACCAAAAGAAAATCCACTTATTCCACCTAATTCGTCTTCAAAAGGCAAACTTGTTCCCGCTCCATTATCGTTATTTTCGGACTCATCTTGTTGATCTATCATTATTCCTTGCATGGCCACGTGATAGGATATACCGTTCGAGGGGCGGTGTTGTAAAAGAGGATGCAGTAAATCCACCATGTACAAAGGATTTGATCTGCCAATTTGTCCCAACAAAAGTTTTTCTCTATAATCTTTGTAGTTAACATTTTTGAATGGATCCTTGCTTTGTAAAACGTCTTTAAAGTAACCTTCGGGATTATATAAAGCTTCGTAGGTAACTCCCGACTTTACTAACTGCTCCTTAGCGTCAAATACGTAATCTTTTCTATCATAAATTCCGGTAGAGACATGATATTCGTTGGTTTTTAAACTATCTGCAATAACTTTGTTTAAATTCTCAATAGGAGCGTCGATTATGAAATATCTAATTAGATCTAAGTTAGTAATTAACGGATTAAATTTACCATCTTCATAATGCTGATACACATCTTCAGATTCATTGATCCATTTATAATCTTGAATATTGAATGCATTTGCTACAAGTTCGCCGCCAAAATATACGTCACTTCCCCATCCAGAGGTTGTATTTAAATTAGACATATCCACTACACCTCTAGCCATGTCATTTTCACTCAATTCGTATACTGAGTTATGAAAACCAAAATTGTGATTTTCTACAACACCCACATCGCTATATCTTTTCATGTCATTTAAAGTAGACTTAGTACAATGAATTCCTTCCATTCCTAGATATTCCCTACCAGGAACTTTTTTTAATATTTCGTTAGCTGTGGTTAAAGCTTTGTAAAGAGACCCTCCGCTTTCAGTTATTCCCGGAGCAAACGACTCTATGTAAAACTTAGAAATTTGTTTGAAAACGTAACTTGTAGAAAGTGATTCGTAGCTTTCTTTAACCGTTTGCTTAGAAATAATCTGACTTAGCACATAATCTTCTAATTTTGGACAAAAATCAGCACAAAATTTGTTAAAAAAATATGACTTTCCTGCATATATAGAACGCTCTAACAGGTTAAATTCTCTTTCAAGACTCTTGTTGAAAACTTTTGTTCTAAAGTCACCCAATTCGGCCGTAATATTAAATCCTGTAAGGGTTTGAGAAGTATAAAGTCCGTAATTCTCAACTTCCATTGTCGGTCCGGTAACTCTTGCTCTTTTTGTGGCTATAACCGGAAGACGATTCATGTACTTCTCTTTCACACAATAGGGAACAAAATGATCCAAATGTGAAGCTAAAATCGTGAATGTTGAATGGAAAAATTCCTTTACTCTTAATTCTTTAATGTTCTTAACTCCAAAAAGCATTCCATGATAAGCACTAGCAGTATCCAACAGCAAATTTCCAACAGCCTTCGAAAAGAGGGAAGAGTAGGTGATTCCATCTTTGGAAAACAACTTTATCGGAACCTTTCGTCCCAAAATTTCGTAATCCCATGGAAGACTAATCGGGACGTTGTGTCCTAAAACTCCATGCATATAAATAGCAGGATTTTTAGAAACATAATTCCACAATATGTTTGGTTTATTTTCATAATGTGTTCCCCAGGCATTTGAGGGCCTAACATTAAAATCGTAGGTCCTATATCCAGTACCATAAGCACCAGCAAACGTATCCATAGTTTCTATTTTTTATTTTAGTTAACACTGTACACGTCAATATACATAAACTATAAAATATTCCCCGGGAGCACAGATGGTACTCCCTGCCCCTTCACGTCGATGTTCGACACCCTGTACATGACACAAAGGTTCGAAACGTGTGATATTATAAATTTTTTGCATTCGACGTGCTGTATCTATCATGAACTGCTTGGAGGAATTAAGGCATTTCAATTTTCTTGCGATGGAATTTAATACAAACTCGTGTTCTGTGTTATTAGTAAACAAAGATTTTAAAAGTTTTTCTAAAGCTTCTCTTTCTTTAACATTATTTTCAAAATAACAGAGAAACATTTGCAATAAACCAATTATCTCGCATAAGATTTTAGCTGCGTCATCTTTTTCTTTAAATGTTCTTTCCGTGTAATTGCCCAGTTCGTTCTGTGCCACGTTCGCTGCATTTAAGATTCCATAATATACACTTTCTGAAGGTTCTTTAATTTTTCTGGTGACGAACCGTGGATATTTTAGACCTAACGTATTTTGCTGAAAATTCCAGTCTTTTTTAGTAGGTTTATCGGCATATAAATAATCCCCAACTTCGATAGGTTCCTCTGTGACGTTTCGTACACGAATTCCTCCCTTTGAAGGGTAATGAATGTTGATTAACATGTCACTCTGAACAATTTCTTCTGCAGCGCATATTGCAAATCTTCCATGCGGTTCGATAAAAAGATTATTCATATATTCAAATTCACGGCCATTTTCAAGAGTGTGTGGAAATAGTATATTGGTAGGAGCAGGTGTGACAAGACTTCTTCCATTAACCTTTTGAAAATACACAACACTCCCTTCGTCTATATAGTCGCCTACGCCGCAAGAACTTAAACGTTGTTCAAACTCTTTATTTTTCAATTGTTCAAAAGCTGTTTCCCCGATCAAAAAATCTGGATGCAATAATGCGTCAATACAAGAAGACATTCTGATATTATTTATTCTATGTGATAAATATTACATTTAATAAACGTTTATATCTTATTCACCATTTATTTTCAAAAACAAATGGATCAGGATTAATAATTTTATATGTGTTTTCCTTTTCCTCTTCTTTATTACAGAGCGCAGATGCTCTCACAATCTCTTTATCTGTAGGTTCAATTGATGAAGAATTTGAATCATTCTCCACAATAGAGTTCCCAACTTTATCGTGTTTTCGTTTTTCACCTACTACTGTTTGGGGGGCGGATTGCTGCTGTTGTTGATGTTTCTGTTGCTGTTGTATAACGTTGTTAGAATGTAAATGTTCTTGAGAGGTTTGTTGCTGAATTACAGGAACAACATAAGGCGAAGAGTGTGGCGTCTGAACTTTCCATGCATCTAACACATTTCTCGGATCTCCCATACGATAAGGCTCGTTTATAGGAACTTGAACCAAAGGCCATTGGTTTTGTGGATAAATGGGTTGTGTGAATGGTATATGGGGCACAATCTGTTGAGACGATACTTGTTGGGATGAAGGCTGTAACTGTGAATGTTTTTGTGCTTGTAGTGTCTGTGGATGCTGCGATTGAGGTGTTGGTGGAAATGGTGGTGGTGGTGGTGGTGGTTGAGTATGTAACATTGGTACGGAATTTCTCATTTGAAAAGGCATGTATCCAAGATTTGCACTATTTGGCACAGAACTTTGAGGTATAGGATAGGAATATAGTTGTTGTTGCGGCTGTTGTTGATAATGATATTGTATCGGAAAAGATTGCGGAGGAGGAAGAACTTGATTTTGATTTTGTGACTGTTCTTGTTTCTTATTTTGAATCATGGTTGCAAGATACTCTTGTGGAACAACATAGACAGGTTGTTGGTTGTTGGGAAACATAGTTCCGTCTTTCTGTAATTCGTCTCTATTATTTCTCTGATTTTGAGACTCTTGAATAATATTTATATTATTTTTACTTTTTTGATCGGTATTTAAATTGGTTTTAATTCCAACTTTTTGCATGTATTCATCTAAACGCTTTTTCCCAATTGAGCGACTACTATCCTTTAACAAATCTTTATAAAAATTAAAAGGAGGTACCCTTCTCGCAAGGCGTTTCAAAATCGAACATTTGTTTTCCACGTTTTGACTTGCCTTTACGATTTCACTATCAGTAAAATCCAGTCCTCGTTCTTCGTTGAATTTACAATTACTCATAGCAGATTCATCGGCTAATTTTTGCCAATCTTTTTGGAGTTTTTTACAATCTTCAGAATTAGGATTTGTAGCTTCAATGACACTATCGTAGACTTCTTTTATTATTTCTCCTGCATTCACTAAACTTTCGGCTTGTTGTTTTATTGTTTTGGTATACTCTTTTAGTTTGGCTTCTAGATCGTTATTATCTTTGCTAATCTTTTTTAAGTAATCTAAAAGTAATTCTGGATCAATTGGTCCTGAGCGCACATCTTCTGTAAACGATTCTAGAAGCGCTTTTTCTTCATCCTCATTAACTGCGGTACTTTCAACCGTAATACTTTGTTCATTTGTTTGTTCCATTTTACCTGAGGCACGTATGATTTCGTTATTATTTAACTTTAATGTATTGTATTTTCTCATTTTTTTCAATTTTTCTTTATCGTAACTTTTTCCGTACTGAGCGTAACCAAAAACCGAATGAGCCTTTTGAATCATTTCTTTTACATCCTTAATATAATACGCAACCGTGAAGGGTCTTGCTCCAAATTTTACTAGAGAAATTTCGGCTGCATTCTTTCCTACAGTGCATAAACTAACTTCCATATAAAATCGTTTCATATATTCACACGTTTTTGTCAAATCGAAAGGAAGCAACGTTTTGTCGATTTCTAAAATGGCACAAATGCTATACGTTTCCCAATCTAGGTGCCGATGCCATGAAGTAACAACTTGTCCACAAGCAGCAGAATGGTGTTCCAATAGAACATTTTTACCGTTCAAATTAAGTTTATTATATTGATTTCTATTAAAATCTAACTTCTTATTGTCATTATTTTTAGAATATACCACAACGCATAAAACATAGATCTTATTTGTTGCATTCTTCATACGAGAAATTACAGTTAAGAAGTTTTTTCTAATATCTAGTTCATCTTCAGGAAAACATAAACAACACAAAGCTCTGGTCTTATTCATTTCTTTATTTCCTTCAGTTTCTTTCTTTTAATATGTATTTCACAGTATTTTGTGCTTCTCACACGTTTACAACTATTATATTTACAAACTCTAAAGGGAGACATGTCAGGTGTAAATAGTGCGTACGCATTTCTAGCCTTATCCACGAGATAAAAATCTATAACGCTCGCTGTATCACAATTAAAACAAAATCGTTTCCCTTCTCCGTTTCTCAAACACAACGTTCTTTGTTTTGGTCTATGTTTTAAATCGATCAAAGTTAGTATTCTTCCACAGTTAATACAATAAGCTTGATCTTCAATTTCAGTTGGTGAGACATTTTTTGTTCCGTCAAAAATCAAAAATGTTTCTTGATGCATTTTGTAGTGAGTTACAGCTTTTTTGAAAAATTGAAATAAATCTGGAAATGTTTTAAAGAAAGTACAAAGCACATCTTCAATATCAACCTTATAATTTTTACGATGCAATTCAATTTTATCATATATCGCAGTTTGAAAAAATGTTAGTTGTTCTTTGTTTAACATTTTGAAGGCAGAAGAAAAGAATAATTTATAAAATGGCGAAACGCAGTAAAAGTTAAACAAATTTTTCAACATATCCGATTCACTCTGAGGTATGGAAACAGTTTTCATTTTATCCAATTTTGTTTTTAGAATCGAAATGTATAAGTTCCATGGAATTTCCTTTAATCGTACATAATACATGTGAGAAAGTCTATTGAAACAAGACCCAAGTTCATTTAAATGTTCCCTTACCTTGAATCTTTTTTCCTCGTCAGTATTTACGGTATAAAATGATGCTATTTCAGGCCAGTATACTATAATGTACTCTGAAAATGCAACTATTATGGCAAAGCGAAAATACTCTTCGATATCCATAGAACGTTGCATAAAGACGTCATAACTCATCATATTCATAACTGGATACATATCTTGATAATAGCTCTCTTCAAAACTTTCCAGTTGTATTTTATGTAATTTCAGCTTATTATGTATTTTACTTTTTTTCGTTGCAGCTAAGATTAACTTAAATACCGAAGAATGATTCGTGTTGATATAACGCATATCTTCGTTGTTATAGAGATTTAGTTGCATAATTTCGTAAAAAATTTGATGAGTCATGATAATTCTTCGAAAACAAGTCGATGTTTGAAATTATCAATAATCCAAACACAAAAATAATAATTGATAAAAGAACCAAAAAAAAGAGTTGGTAGCATAAACGTTTTTGTCTTTTCCTAAAAACGCTTTTAAAACGAACAATATCTTCTCCTGCTTCCTTTTCAATTACAAAATTCTTTAGAGAGTATCCTCGACGCCGACGCGTATTGAGAATATCTCTGATTGTAGCCGATAAATTATAAAAAAAATTTCCTCTACATTCTTGAGAAAATGAAACTTCATCTGTTTTGTTACTATCAAAATCAATATCTTCTTTTAGATGTAATATGGATTGCAATTCCTTCCGCAAAACTTTTTCGTAATCAATAAAGATCACAACTACCCTTTCGTTCTGAGAACCGATACAAATATCTTGTGCATTATAACAAAAGTCTCTATCATAAAACGTTTTGTATATATAACCATTATCGAATTTCAGAATTACAGTATTTCCTGTAGCATAACATCTCACTTCACATTGGTCTTCCATGTTTAAAATGGAATAATAGGTAAAATAACAATAACGTCTGACAATACTCTTTCAATATTCCAATAAACTGTATTTTTATTGCAAAAACATGCCTCTATTAAACTTTGATAGAAGTCTAATAACTCGGTTATTTTCAATTCGTCTCCAAAAACATTTAAATGAGGTGCAAGATCTTTAAATAGTTCTTTCGATCTTTCAATTCTCTTTTTATGATCATGAAGATATTTCTTCTCTTTTAAATACAAATAGAGATTTTTTAGGGTACAGATCATCTCAATGTAGTTTAATGTTGGTTCTCCAACCACTTCCCGCTCATCGTCCTCAAGATCCTTATTGTATAAAATATATTTGGTAAACGTTGGTAAGGGAAATACTTGAAAAGAAACTGTTTGTTTATCAAGAGTGCGGCTACATTCATATTCTGGATCATAGACAACTGCAGAAAGAACATACTGAACTGGATCCGTAGCGGTACGACAGACATCCAAGCCACATCGATGTGATGTATCAGTCCATACAGAATGCTCAATAGCGGATAACGAAGATTTATAGGCCCATAATTTGATATTTTGTAACACTTCAATTTCTTTGCTCTTTTTAATTTTTTTGATGGCACATAAAATGTTTGTGTAGAAATACAATCGGTTTAGAATTTCTTTTGAAAACAGTTTTGAAAACATACTAAAGGGATTGGTAATTTTTTTCTCAATATCAATTAAATGTTTGGAAACTTTTGGGTGTAACATTGTAACAGATTCAACCTGTTCGTCTTTTTCTGGTGGTATTATGTATTTTATATGTACCTCGATTCCTTTCAAAGCTCTATTCTTGGTAATTTTATCTACACTCGTTTCAGGTGTACGTGATTCCACGAGAACTTTCCATCGTGTTAAATCGTTAATGTCGCTGGAAAAGTACCATTGCATTTTAAAAATATTGCATGCGTCTCCATTTCTATCTAAAGCATGTCTAACCTTCAAATTTGGTAAATATGTAAAATCAGAAGATACAATTCCTAAGTAAGACGATAAGTTTTGAACGTAAAAATCATCAATTGAAAAGCAAAAATCTTCGTAATTATGGGGTGCTGCAAATTTACCCAAATCCGTTTCGTGTTTTGTTGAAAGGATCAAATTCCCTTTGTTATTTAGTTGTCCTATAATGGGCTTCTCTAGTCTTCTCTTCTTATTACATATCGAACAATTCGTTTCTAAAACATGTTTTACAAAACCTAAAAATCTTTCGAATGCATGTGGTATTAAAATCGAGTCAAGATCTAACTCTTTACGAATATAATTTCTATGTTCCTTTCTATCGCTTCTTATTAAAGAAGTATCCATCTCCATTTTATAAATATCAACCATTATAAATATGAACAAATTTTACAAACACCAAACGCTAATATGTTATGTTTGTTCCACTTTTCATTTAAATATAAAATACAACAAATTTTATATTTATTTTTCCTCTATTCTGTACTTAGTTGCTTTGGTCATATTATGTTATGCACAATTTTATGAATTGGATTTGGTTGTTAACTTTTCAGATTGCAATAAGGAACATTTTAGAAATACGTATCCTTCAAAGCCTTGTTCGAAAAAAGCTTCCGTTTGGACAGCCAGGCGATACTTTTTTCTAGTCACGGTAGCCTTGATTACCATGTTAAGTTGTATTGCCTTTGAAATCACTATTGCAGTTCATGGCGCCTGGGATAGTCACAAAAAATTCATATGTGAAAACGCTTTTAAGTGGAATTTTGGAGAAGAAAGGAAAGAACTATTGATTAGATATCTGAATGTAGATAATAAAGATTTCAAATTACATAAAAAAATGGACTTGGATAAGGCCCACTTTAAAACTAGCGACGCAAGTGGCTATTTGATTGCCAACATCTATCTATCGATTGTTTTTAGGCAATGGAAAGAATTTATCCTCCTCTTTACATTTCTTTTACTTTCCACGACAATTGTGCCGTCAATTATTTTCGAAACGCCATTAATGAAAGTATTAGGAATACTTTGTTCTCTATGTTCAGTAATATGGCCTCTTCAAACCTTTTTCTTATCACCATTTTTGGCGGCGATCGAAGAAAGCTGGAAATGTTTTCTCTCATATATTTTACTTTACATATACTGGATTCCTACTTTAAATTTAATACATTGGTTAACCAAAAATATTTCTAGACAACAGCTTTACGCAGACATTACTCAAAGTTTATCAATAATCAAGAAAGAAGAATTTATTAAATGCCTCGAAGGTCATCCTCCATCACGGAAGCAAAGAAAAAATCAAAAGCAAAGTTTAAACACAAAAAGTGTACAAATTCCATAATATTTGACCGCGCTACATATTGCTCAATACTAAAACCGCCCAAAACAAAATTAGGTCCAAAAGCTCGTTCGCATAGAAATAGAATACAATTTGGAACTCATCTAAACAGAGAGATACATAAACTGAAAAAACATTATGACATGGAAGCAAATATAAATATTGCACAAATATCGACAAAAGATCTTAACAAAAATGCGCAACGTATAGGTATAGAAACGTGTTTGGGAAATATGTTTGATAAAGTACAACAAATTTTAAATTTATCGGCAAATGAGTTTACAGAAACACTAATGAAACGAATAGAAGAGTGTGAAACACAATCTAGTGAAATTGCCTCTTTAAATGATTTTGAAAGAGAAATTCTACGTACAAGTCAACAGCCGGTTGAGACATTACCAGTAACATCAGTTGTTTTTGAAATCATTACTAGAGAACACTTTGAACGAAACCTAAATATTAATGTACCTTGTGTTCCAAATTTAAGACGCTGTCAAGGCCAACTTTCTCCAAAAGCTGAACGCACATTATCGTGTGTAGGAGTAACATATCTCAAAACCCCCCTTCCACTTTTCGAAGAAATAAGAAATTCGTCGACGGAACATAATTCCAAAATATTAAGAGCTTTTCAAAAAAGCATTTTAGAACAACCAACATGCATACTGTGTCGCATTAGGGAAACCAATGTCAACAATATATATCTACAAATCATATCAAAATCAACACACCCAAGAACTTTCTATACACTTTTTAATAAAATATTTCCAGGAATCAAATCTTCGATGAAATTTCGAATAAATGCACATAAAACAGAAAATATTAAAATTCCTGAAATAGAAATATTAAATTTTGAAAAGATAATTCAGGCTATAAAATTTGAAAACGGAATATTTAATATTTCAGATCTGTATGATTAAATTCGTCAAAACAGTTTAATAAAACATTATATATATTCAGTTATCGGCAAGCTTACTCGCCATTCTTGTATTAATCCTTCAACTTCTAACGTTAAATATCCTCTATCCATGTATTCCAGTTCTACATCAGACAATGAAGGAAAAATGTCATTTGTATTGTGTTCTGTTGTTGTAGATGATACTTCCTCACTTTGTAGTAACGGTTTCAATGGCAAGTGATCTGTCAGGTGTTTTTGAGTTTGGTCAATGGCTGATTCCTTTTGAGGTTTTTTTCGTTTTGAGTTGTAACGATAATTCGGATAAAGCTTCTTATGTTTAGCTTTCAACTCGTCAGCTCTCTGTTTATATACCTCTTTCTCTTTTCTTGACAGCAGTTTCCATTGTTCACTCAATCTTGTTCCACGTTCATGAAAGGAACAGTCAGAGAATTGTTTCATTATTATACTCTCTGTTTCTCTGCGCCATAGAAGAAATTGATTCAGAGGTCTCTTGATGTGTTGCGCTTTACATCCTTTGCGAGTACCTTGATAGGAGAAGGACATGATGCTTTTGACACTTCGATACACTACAACCGAACAACCTTCGCAAATAGTCGAAACTATCAATATATCATTCCGTTCTATCTTTATTTTTATTGGCTTAGAAATATTTTGAATTATTTATAGATCCAAAAATATACAGATGGTCAAAAACAACAAACATAATTAGACACCGGTTTTTCCTTATCCCTGTCTTCCTCGTCATTGTCTCCTTCTTCATATATTACTTTCTTCTTATTAACATCTATTACTTCATTTTTTAATGATTGTTCAAGTTCTTTCAATTTTTTCGTGGAAAGCGTTTGTTTCCCTCCATTAAAAACCAATGTTGGATTGTGTGTTTGAATCAAGCCTAGACGCTTAAACCCTTTATTAATTCTCGAACGGTATATACTGTGTTGACCTTCTGGTAATTGTTCTTCCTTATAGTAAGCCAATTTTAAAAATTCAGATCCCCAATCAGCCTCCCTTTGCCAATATAGAATAGAAGAAAGGTTCCATATACTACCTATTAGTTTTTGACGATTTTTCAAAGATGAAGAAGAAGAAGAAGCCAGTATTCTGTAATTCTCTAAGCCGTATTTCCAGGCTTCGTCATATAAACCTAGATGCATGTAAGCATTTGACATACTTCCATAGAATGCCTGTAAAAAAATATACTTTTTAGAAATATTCTCAGCTAAATCTATAGATTTCTTAAACAAGTCATTTGCTTCGTTGATACATGATTTTCTTTTTGAACATTTCAAACACCCGATCCCCTCGACCAATTTTATACTACCATATTGATGATAACAAAGAGGCAAAATGTAATGTTCGTTACACATTTGGAGGACACCGAAATAATAGATGTCGATGTATTTCTTTGCATTTGTTACATCATCTAGATTTAAATAACAGTTAGCTATAAAGTTATTTATTTCTAGAGTAAAATAGCAATCCTCAATCTGCTTCTCAAATTGTTCTTTTACTTGCACAAAACGTTCTATTAAATTATTTTGTAATGCTTTATATTGTTCATCTTCTTTAGCTTCAACATCCGGATCTTCATTGTAAGGTTCTTCTTTTTGTGAATCGAGCTGTATTTGAACGTAATAATGATATGTTTTGACTAGTTTCTCAAAATCGGATAACTCTTCATCTTTCTTATCTAACAAAAATTCAGATATTACTAGAGATGATGTTGCTTCTTCAAAACCATTTAAAATGTAAAGGCAATTAAATAATACAACCCAAGCAAACTTCCCCTTTTTAAAAAATATCTTTTTATATCTATTATATAGTTCCTGTGTATCAAAGTAACTATCTTCAAACAAGATCGAAATATTTTGTAACGTAATAAAATCTACAGTCTGGATTTGTTCCGAAACATCTAAAGTAAATAATTTTTCAAAATGAGCTTGATTTAAGATAAGTTCTTTCTTGGTTTTATGAAAAGGAACACTGTGAATATTGTTGGCAATTTGCACTATCCTCTTAAAATAATGATTCTTAAAATGTTCTTCAGCATGTAGATTTTGTTCAATATCTTTACATAATTCTTTATTCAAAGAATATTCTCCATTTTTCTCAATTATTATATTTCGAGTTTTTAAAAGTGCTAAATCGTCTCTCGCTTTAATCGCAGAACAGGTTAAAACTATTTGCGCACTTTCTTGATTAAAAGGATAATCAAAAAATTTTAACTTACAGAGGGTTTCTTGCAATTCACTGCTTATTTGTTCCATGATAACGAAGATATAACACAACGTTTAATGTCGTTTCTTTTATTGCTCTATTTATACATTTAATAATATGTTTGAATAATTTAGTTTTTAATGTCTTTGGTTTTTCATACATTGTTTCTGTTTTACGTGAGTACATTCAAGATTTGTATTTGTCTAATTCAGTCATCATATTCTGCTTCTGAAGATGGTTGCTCTCTTCGAGGTCTCTTTCTTTCTCTTCTTGTAACGTCTCTGTCTTCTCGTATAAGATTATCATGTAACCTTTTCTTAGTTATTAAATTAAGTTGGCTTGTAAACTCTGGGTCATTATCTGCAAATAATTTGTAATATTCGTTATCATATTTGACAACAACTTCAATACAACTTCCTTGAACAGGCTTTAAAGTAAACATCCACTCTCCAAAGAGCTTCACGTGGTCGGAAATACTACAAATTTCTCCATCTGGTTTTCTAGAAACCTCTCTTTCGTATTCCGGTAATATGTAATAGTGGCCACTCCCTTCCTCCGCTTCAACTTCAATTTCTTTATCAAGGTAGTTACTAGCGACTCGAAGGAAAAAAAGTTCTGAAGTCTCCATTAATCGTTTCAGGAGACCAGATTTGTGAATTACATTTGCTGTAACAGCTTGTTTCTTTCGAAAATCTAAATGAAAATTACCATGACTGCATTTACATTTCAATTCTTCTAATATTTTGATGTTGTCACGAATTTGGTCCGAGATAATTTCTCCTTCCTCCGATGTTTTCTCTGTTTGGTTAAGATAATCTTGAGAAAGATTAGAAAGTAAGTTGAGAAATTTATTACAACAAACGATTTCGTAATACGAACCGTTTGTCAAATAAATGTAATTTGGATCTCGAGGATTGAATGAAACAGTATATGCTTCATACCAATTTGAGAGAATTGACATTGTGTTATCGTCCAGTGCTTCCTCCTCGCTTGTTTCTATTTGAAGAAGTTCTCTCTGTATTGCTTTACAGAGGAATTGATACTGGGATACTTTAACATTCTTCACCATATGATTGAGTAGGAAGGAACGTCCAGGCGCAACGGGACTTTGCAGTCTTCCCTTCTTGTCCCATTTCAACGGAATCTCGCAATTTGGTTCCCAAACAGTGGAAATAAACTTTGGTGACAGTGGCGGACAGTCTGGCTGTTCAAAGTTAGGAAACATTAAGTTTTTTAAATAATATAACCTAATCTTTTCCTGAGAGCGAACAAATGTTCCTTGTCCTGAAAATGAAAGTTCTAACATTGAGAAGTTGTGATAAACATGTATGATATCGTAAATGAACCACCAGAACTTGTCTTCATTAATCTCTACAGTGTTCGGAGAATCGTCTTGCTGGATCCTGATGTAGCTTCTGCGTTCATTTTGAATTCTATAAATCCTAAAATCCTTTATTTTAAAAAATGTTCCAGGGTTAAAGTAACTAGTATGAAAACCAAATTCGTCGATTATATCAGCGAACCAATTTGTAACGAACCTTTCAACAAACTTATGTAGAATTTCATTTGCTTCTGGTATGGTTACAAATATCCATTTAGGACTTATGTTCCATGAGGTTGTTGTCTCATCTGCGACAGTCCAAAGATTGTTGTCTAGTAAAAAATTTGTCATCCTGAATGGAGGAAAATAGATTGCACACACAAATGAATAGCTAGAGCTATTTATTATCTTTGGAATGATTTACATACGTCATATAGTTTTCATTAAATCATGCCGTCATAACAGCTCCTAATTATTTTTCGTGATCCTTTCTAGCATCTCGTTAAACATTCGTTCTATTTCGTCTTTGGTTTTCATAAGTTCATTTATTTCCTCTGCCTTCCAAAAGTCCAACTTTCGGTTTAGTTCCTTGAGATGTTTTTCCTCTAACATAATTTCACCATTCTGAAGTTTTTGTTCCATAAATTTCCAGAAATCAGTTTTGTTTGGTCCTTCCTCCCATTCTGTCATAATGGTTACAAGAGTGTGTAAACGCCTTGTTAGAAGATTTCGTTCTTGTTCAATGCTTGTAACATCCCCTAACTTGCAAATGATTGTATTATCATCCATATTTCCACTGAATTAATGAATCAATAACCTTCTCCCGTTCTTTAAATACAATTCCACACGAAGTCTAAATGATTCTTCGCATCATGCATGATAATCACATACTTGTTTCGTTACAGAGAGATTTGAATAATCTAAACAAACTAGTTTCAGATTATAGGTTAGAAAGAAAAGAAATACACCATCAAATCATCAATGGAGTTATGGTTTTTAAGCATAAAATATATAAAAAGTACGCTGCCTCTGAATACGGAAAAGTGTACAATTTAAAAACAGGTAAAGTTTTAAAACGCAATAAAATTACTGTTTATAAAGCCAACAAGAGAAAAGACATCAGAAAAGCAAGATTTGTTTTTGAATGCTATTATGGAATTATTTTGAAGAAAAATTGCCAAGTCCGAAAAATTAATACATCGTGTTATCCTTCCATTTGGAATCTTAATTTAATTGCTCCACAATGTTTCAAATCAAAATTACAAAAAGTAGCCAAGTTGATCAAGAAAGACGTTAGGTATTTATTTCAAAGTTTAGGTTCTTCAGTTGAGTTTTTGTAGAATATTATTTAACCAAAAGCATATATTAAAAGATGAAACAATCTAGTTTAGATAAATTCACATGTAAAATGAATTGCAAAAAGAGCGACCAGAGGCTGATTCTCGATGTTTCACAACTCGCCTTAATAACTAAAACCAGTAAATTTATGAGTAACGAAAACGATCCTTTTTATCGCACGTGCATGAAGAATAATCCTAAAGAATATATCTACCTAACTTGTACTGAAGATGGAACACTGAAAAAAGATGATAAATATTTAATTCATTTCCTAGAACAACCACATAGCCAATATTACAAGATGTTACTTGAACTTTCACGTTTGAAGAAAAATGATTTTGAAAGAATGGAATGTATTCTATCGACAGAAAAGGAAATTGTCGACAAATTATTAGAATATGTTTGCGACTACGATAAGACACAAGTACCGGGAGAATTACTTGAAATATATTTGAGGAGTCTAGCATTTGAACCTACAAAGGCATTTATCGACGCATTGAAGAAAAAAGTTAATACTACCCGAGGAACGAAATTGGAAGATAAAACCATTCAAGAACTAGACACAAAAGCAAAATTGGAGGATAGTCGTTGCTGTAGTTTAACGTCTGCTAAGTACTTATTTCATGAATTGACGGATCTCCCAGAGGGTGATCATAAAATAGTTTTGAAAGGAAAAACAGATGCTAAATATATAACGAGAGATAAAGGATCTGCTTTAGTAGAGATAAAGAATAGAACTACAAATAGACCCTTCAAAGACGTAACAATAGATAATTTTGTTCAAATTCAGTTTTATCTGTTACTATATAACCAAGAGTTTATGTTTCTTGTAGAACGTTTTCCAAACGGAACAATTGCTAAGAGAATCATTGAAAGAGATGATGACTTCATTGACAAAATTAAAAAGAAGATTCATAAATTTAGTAAAAACTATTTTGCTAAATTGACAGAAATACAAACAGAAATTGCTTATAATGCCAAACTTGTAGACGAAAAAGTAGAAGAAGAAACAATTCGCGATTCATATTTATTTCTAGAACATACTTATTGTTTAGAAAAAGAAGCAATTCAAGAAGGAAAAACAGAGACATAAAATATTTTGTATTTTTAAATACTAGTTAGTATCGCTAGTAGAACTAGAATAGGTCGTTTCCAGTGATTTTAACTTTCTATTCCCAATGTTTCTGTTATCGAAAAATAAATTGTATAACAACCATAGAGTATTAGTAATATTGTCAAACATTTCAAGCATTCTCCATTTGACATCATTTGATAAATAACGGTAGTCGATGCGATGTTCAAGAAACGGCAACACAATTTCAATTTTATCAAAATAGATATACCACGCGCAAACTTCACACATTACTTCGTCAGATGGTGTATTACACCACAGTGGCTCTTTATTGATTTGAAATTTAGCATTTGTATCCTCTATTCTTTCGGGAAATAAAGATTCAGCTATTTCGATCAATTCAATGGGTGGTTTTCTATTCATACCTTCTATTCTAGGTTGATTAAAAGGTTTATCGTTCCAGAAACAAAATTCTTTTGAACACTCAATTTCAACAGCATGTGTATACATTATCAAAAGTACTTGCCTCCAACGTCGTACCCTTTTTAAAACAGCAGATCTTTCAAACCTTGCTTCTGGTAATGAACTAATAAAGTCACCAAAAAATCGTTCTAAACCCTTTGAAAAAAGTTTTGTTTTTGCCTTCTCTACAATGTTAAACAATTTCCTTACTTTATCAAGAATAATATCGTACTCAAGCTTTTTCTTAGAAATATGTTTTTCTATTTTAGTCAGTCCTATAAAAGATTCGTCTTTATCTTTATCCAATTCAATATCTTCAACTCTAAAATGACATCTGCGATGCGTGGAACACTCGTCGGCATGAATCACTGTTATTTTCACACAGGGATCAAAATCATTTATTATTTTTGGCAAAAATGTACCTAAAAAGTATTCATCTTCTTTATTTACCAAACGTGGTGTAGTATCATTTTGAATATAAACATTTACTTTCATACAGTCACACTGAAGATCAGATTCACGTTTCGATTTCCTTTTCTTCACATCGATTTCAGATTCTGAATCACTTGATACATACACAGGTTTCGGCAACAAGTCTCTTCTTTGTATCTTTCTTTTGTGACTAACATTTGGTAGAACTGACTGTGATTCCTCTTCACTATCTTCCTCGTAATCGCTACAAACATCTAAAAATAATTGATATTTAGTTTCTTCACCTGCGTAATTACCTGACTCAAAACCACATTCTTCTTCATCTTCTGTTTCTTCCATTGTAAAACACAACGGACATCAAAGAATAATAGCACAAAACGCTAATACATTTAAATCGACTAAATCGGACAAAAGAACAAATACAGTAACATGATAATATTTCACGTCTTACAAATATTTTTCATACCTGGTACATTAAAAGGTTTTTCGCCAGTATTAATATCCGTGTGTAATTATTTGGATGTGTTTTGAAATTTTCTAATTCTTGGATAACGTTTAAATATTTTATATATTCCTTGAAAACAATCATATTTTATCTAAAAAGTGTGCTACATGGAATATAGATTGTAAAATTATAATGCTCAAACGAAAAGAACCCACCACCGACCCTTTGTTATATAATATCTCTGTAAAAAGATTAAAAACCCCCTATGCTGACATTTCTATTAAAATCATTAAACATCTTTCAAATTTTAAAAATGGTGAATACAAAATAGTCACTTTCCAATATGAATATACAAGTAAAAAGAAAAATTTTAAACTTTTTAAAGCGACAACTTCTAATCTACAACAAGGTAGAAAGTGTTTAGTTTGTGGACAAATACAAGATGGAATCACATTAAACACAACGTTAAAAATCACGGTTCTACAAAATAACTTTACGTATGCCAATTGTTATTGCCAAAATAATCACAAGGCAAATTCATGTTGTAGATTTATAGGTTCTATAAAAGACGAAAGTGAGGATTTGTGGAATGAACATGGCTATACTGTAAACAGACACAAGAGTGGGCGAGTAAATAAGTTGGAATTTCAAGACAGAAAAATTGCTCTCTTAGTGGCAGCGCCAATGGGAAGTGGCAAAACCACAAAACTTAAAGAATACATTCAACATACTAATCCGAAACGAGTTTTAATCATTACACCAAGAATTCAACTAGGAATAACACTCAAAACTATATTTCCTGACTTTGAATTTTATAAAGACGGTAATTTTAAAGCAGACAAACTAATAATACAATGGGAATCTTTACATAGAATTACATGCACCACTTTTGATTTTGATCTTATTGTTATCGATGAATGTCGAAGCGTTGCTGCTAGCTGTGTTTGTCTTAACACTAACAGAAATGGAAATTTAAGAAATAATTACGAACGATTTCGATATTTGGCAGCCAGAGCCACAAAAGGAGTAATTTTTATGGATGCAGATGCTGAAATAGATGGGGCCGTGAGAGATCTCATTCGAGGTGTTTTTAAACCAAAAGCTGTTCAAATAGAAATTTACGAGGAAATTATCTTACGGCGATCATACAACATCACAATGAATCACAATATATGGTTAGAGAAGTTAAAAACAGCAATTTCTAGTGGTCAGAAAGTTGGAGTTCCTGTACGCACTAAGATCGCGGGACTAGCTTATGAAAAATTGTTTAGAAATCTCAATCATACACGCGATAGTTGGTTCGGAACCAAGAAACCAAAAATTATGTTTTATTCTAGCGAGAGTAATGAAAAAGATATGAACGATTGGGGAAACATAAACGAAAAAGTGAAGGAATATGATGTAATTATTTACACTTCTAAAGTTACCGTTGGCGCCGATATTACTGAAACATTTGACAGGATATTTGTTGATGCAAGTTCTCCTTGTAATGGACCTGAAGGCGGTTGTCGTATGAGAGAACTACTACAAATGTGTGGAAGATTTAGAAGCTTATCAAATACGAACATTTTTGTTTATTTCTCAACCAATGTTAAAATGTGCAAACATCCTATGACATTTGAAAAAGCAAAAAAAATGATTACAGAAAGTCAGGATATTCGTATGCAAAGATACGAGGAACTTTGTGGATCTCAGTTTGGATGTAGAGAATTTGAACAAATTGATATGAATATTCCCACAAGTTTAACTAATCTTATTGTTCATGAAGTAGTTGAACAGGAATCCTGCCTTCTTACTTCTTTTTGTATGATGGCTTTAAAAAATTCCAACGATGTAACATTGGATATGCAATGCTCAGATGAATCAAATGAAGTTTTAGAGGAAATAAAAAATCAGAAATCAGAAGCAGAAGTGGAAAGAAAAATTATGTTCTTACAACAAAAACAAGAGAAACGAATTAATAGAGAATTATTTGAAGAAAATGTTTCTTTACTCAAAACTCAAGAAGTTCAAGGGATGATTTTAAACAAAGAAGACAGGTTGTATTTAGATATAGCTACAATATGTGAAAAAACCCGACCCAAACAAGTCGAAGAATTTGAATTAGCGTATAATAATAGAAACAATCTAACTGAAATGTCTTGCCTTTTTAATCAAAAGGTTCAGATAAAGAAATATTTAAATGAAATCATGAAAAGCCGAGACTTTCCACAAACAACACCTGTTTTAACATATTTATTGTCCATTCAAAATTTAACCAGAATTATCAAACACCTTGGAGGAGAATCTCTTTACGGTTTAAAACATGGCGAAATGAAAGTGGCGGATAAAGATATTGTACCATATATTGATAAAATTGTAAAAAATATTAATGACATAAGAAGTGCAACGCGAAGGAAAAGGGTTATTTTAAATCCAAAACTATCTGAAGACAAAAAAAATGTGCTAATGGCTAAATTGTTTCGCCAAGAGTTCTCAAAATTAGGTATAAGGTTTCTACGACCGGGAGGCAAAAGTAAATACAGATTGTTATCTCCGGCTCATCCATTTTACATAACAATGGCCAAGAATCATATGAAGTATATAGTAAAAAGCCAAAAGTCTAGCAGAGAAGAAATAACTTGAATATTAATGTTTTATTAATAGCTGTTTACCATGTTAAAATAAAATAGTGTATGATGTCAAAACATTTACGACTATGACCGCCCCCACTACTCGTTTCGATGGTTCGCATTATGACGAAGAAGAGATTTTGAAGATGTCGGAACTCCTGGAACAATTTAAAAATGTTTTCACCGCAATAAACGACCTTGATAATTTTATTCTTACACATAACCCTTTGAATCTAGGGTTTGAACACTTGTTAACAAATAACAAGAACATTGAGATATTGCTTGAACTCTATCATACATGGAACAAACTAGCAGAAGCTCTAAATTACTTTATACCATTACAAAATGTTCAAGTTCTTTCCAACGCATCAATTCACGCCTTGTTATTCCTGATGGCGGATCCACGATTCAAAGATCCAGCAGTCAGTATGTTATTAGAAGAACATTTGAAACAGCAAACAACAACAAGAGAGAAGGAGATGAATGTGGATCGATGAAAATTATAAAGAAACTCTAAGCAACATAACCTATACACACAGAAAAATCCTATGATTGTCGAGTTCCTTCATCTACCGATGACGCTGCTAATAAACTGGGAACACAAGTTCACTGCATAGTCTGTCATATATATGTGATTCGGTTGTAAATGTTTTATGGCAATATAGCTGCTCCGTAACAGCTAATCATGTAACTTTTTCCACATCTTTATTAAATCTTGTAAACGCTCTACAGAAAGATATCCTCTCAAAAGTTTCTTCGTCCATAAAACCTCTAATGCCTCTCTCAGTATCTTTTCGTCATAACATTGTAAAGGTCTGTTACCAACTTGAAAACATTTTATCACATCTTCGTATTCAGGCGCCCAATTTAATTTGCGTTGTAAATCCTTCCATCTTTGTTCTGCTTCTTGTTTTTTCGTTGCAGATTTTATCAAATTTTGTATATCGTAGGATATAGATTTGACAGTGTATAAACGAATATGCGTATATTGTTCAGGCAAAACTTCCTTATACATCATATTCTGTAATTGTTGGCAAAGGCTATTAAAATATAATACAGCTGTAGATATATTCATGACTAAACATGTAGTAATACAACATAAAGGTTACATACAGCTTTATAATATATTAAAAATATATTTCCTCAAAATCTATTATTTTGATAAATGAAACAGCGGATCGTCTAAAGAAATCCCCTTTTTCGATCATGTGCCACGTTGACATGAAATATGTATGTGCATGTTTGATGACCAGACGTTTTGACGCAATTTATAAATAGCATATATTTATTTTTTTAACATTCATTCAACCATGCCCGGTTACGAGTGTTCACCGCTTTTTGACATTAGTGATAGATTTTTTTGTGGATTCTGTAAAAAGATACTTAGAGATCCTATTCAAACACATTGTGGACACTGCTATTGTAATAGCTGCCTTGACCAACTTCTCCTCCTGAATACAACAACTGATACATGGAAATGTACAATTTGCAACGAGGAGTTTTCGCGTTCAAAGATGTTTCTTGACAGAAGTCTGAATAGAGAAACGCTGGATGTAAAAGTTAAATGTTGCTTCAATTCTGATGGTTGCCCGTGGCGTGGCGAAGTGAGGTATTATGACGACCACCTTTCTCAATGCGAATTCGAACAAATAACCTGTCCTAATAAAGACTGTAATTTGAAAATGAAAAAGTCATTTCTAGAGAATCATATGAACACCAACTGCAAGTGTGGGATTGTAAACTGTATATACTGCCAGGTCCAATGTGGAGAACACCTCCTAGAAGAACACTGGATGGAAATTTGTCCAAACTATCCTATACAATGCCCCGATTGCTTAACATTAATTGAACGTTATAAACTTACAGAACACAAAGACCAAATCAACGGAAACTGTTCAATGATTACAGGACCGTGTCCCTTTATGTACACGGGTTGTCTGCAAACAAATACGATGAGTCCGGATGAACGAAACAAACATTTGAAGGAATCTAGTGTAATTCATCAAATTTTAATCTTAACAAAACTACGAAATGAGAACCGCGTTTGTACTTTGAACAAGGAACAGCATGATTTAACACTAACCGAACTTAAAATAGAAAACGACGACCTAAAAAACCAGTTAATGTTCTTAAAAGAAAAAGTGACGAATTTAGAAACGAAATCGTTCTCTTGTCCAGAAACTAGTAAACCTGAACAGATACGACGATTGAACAATGTAGAAAACAAGGCAGCAGATCATGAAGTATTGTTGGTACAGAGTTGCCGTGATACTGAAGATTCAAAACAACAGATTGATTTTTTGAAACGACAAATCAACCTACAGGGAGAAACGATTCAAAGATTAGAAAGACGAATAGAAGCTCAAGATCATATGCAAGCATTGAGAAGCGTTGCCTTAGCAGATTTAGAAGAATATATAAGACAACAAGAATTTAATAGTTACAATGGACTCCTACTGTGGAAGATTGACAATTATACCAGAAGACGAAATGATGCTCTAACTGGGAAGACACCTTCGTTCTACAGCCCTGTCTTTTATACATCACGACACGGATACAAAATGTGCGCTCGTATATATCTAAATGGAGATGGTATGGGCAAAGGGACACATGTATCTCTGTTTTTTGTTGTTATGCGTGGTTCATACGACGATCTCTTAAAATGGCCATTTCATCAAAAAGTGACATTCATGTTACTTGATTGTAACAATATGAAACATGTTATTGACGCGTTTCGTCCCGATCCGAACAGTTCCTCGTTTCAGAAACCTGGAAAAGATATGAACATTGCTTCTGGATGTCCTTTATTTTGTCCTCTCGGAGACCTGTTGCAAACTGCACAAACTGGTAAACAGGATAAACCTCTTTACATTAAAAACGATTCGATATATATAAAAGTTATAGTGGACACAGGTAACATATGAAATAACATTGTAAATGCATCAAAACCTCCAATCCTGTATAAAAGATCTTGTCAAGTTTATCGAATAAATGTTATAAAATCAAAATATTTGTATTTTTTCAGACACTATTTTGCAACTTTTTTTTAGTTGAACATATTTTTGAGTGAAAAAAAAATTGTTCTGAAAACAAAAATTAAAGAAGTTTATTAAGGTGATGTAAAAATACAGTTGAAATAGGTTTTGTATCGCCGAGCAAAATGTGCCATTTCTACAAACACAATTTAGCTGATTTTGGTAAGTTTTTAACGTAAATTCGTATTTTTTGTCTTTATTTTAATCATTACTGTATTTTTTTACTTGAACTACAATTTAAACTAATTTTTTTAAGTTGAAAAGGTAAAATACAATTTTGTGGGTGGTGGCGTGGGTTTTTTGAGATTTTGACCAAAACATTTCATTTCAATTTTAATTTTTTTTATACACACAAAAATTGTGGGTTAATTGTTTTCTTATCAAAGCTCCATTGAATTCGTATTATTACCGAGTCGTCATTTAAAACTAATTTCTTTAGAAAGTTATTTTCTAAAACTTCTGTGTCTTCAAAACTGCTCATACATTCAATGTGATTATCCCCGCAATCATTTCTTGGATCTTCTCCAAAGAGACAAGTCATTGATTTCGAATACACACCATCTTTAGAACAAATTGAGAAAAAAACATATCCTGAAATAGAATAATGGCAAACGTTTAATGGAAATAAATCGTCTTTCAAATGAAGATGTATTCCAAAGACCATCGTCTCACGACCGCTTATTCTAAGAGAAGCGATGAGCTTAAATCTCTCAAAGGGGTCCTCTGCCGTGTAAAAAGGAAGTGAATAAAACGTAGTTATTCCTCTCTCTCTCAAATATTTATAACGATGAATTTTCCATGTAACTAAAGAATTTCCAAGTTGATACGCATATTTTGCTATACGAACAGCGTTAAGTAGTTGAGAAAACAAGTCTGGATTATATTCAAGCGATGGGAATAATCCCTCGGCCACGCACATTTCCAAAACGCTTTCAGTACCGTTGTTAATCTCATTTCCATACATGACCTTACTTAAAGTATGCATAGAATATGGCATCTTGTCATTAAGAAAAAAGAAATGATGCGTGTCTAATTCTTCCTCAAAATGCTTTTTCATATCACGTCTACACATATTTTTATCGCAAATACCAAAATGTTTGTACGGACAGAAAACGTTGGCTTCTGGACACATTAATTGATGATGCTCGTGTTCGTCCTTTTGAAGCTTTTTTGAACAGTGTGAACATTTTGTGTTTCTCATTGGGCACTCGTCCAAGATGTGTGTTTTAAAGTTGAAGGCATATAATAGACGTTTACAATCCCAACACGCTAGTGTTCTGAAGGGACAAACTTCTAAGTGAAATTTTAGCGAGGTCTTTGTGAATAGATTACACTTGTCGCCATATGTGCGATTACATTGCTTCTTTCTAAGAATAATAGTGTACTGAGTTGATTCTTTCAAAATTTCTACTTCATCTCTGTGACAACAATTTTTAGGACATTTTACAAACACATAATCACATTCTTTTTCATGAATTGCCCAAAGTTCATTCAATGTTCCCGTCCAAACACATGGTCGATTTAAACAGTGCACTTTCAAATCACCTATATGATTAGCAATCCTTTTATCATACTGTTTACTCTTTATCTCAGCTCTACAAAGGGGGCAATTTGAACATTTGTTCACGCAATCTTTACAAAATCTTGCACCACAACATTCATTCAATTGTATTGGTTCTTTCAATACCGAAAAGCAAATGGAACAAAAGAGACAATCTTTAAGATCTTCTTCAAACATTTCATCATAAAAGTTTGGTTCTAATGGATTTTCAGAAACAGATGTTCTTTTCTTTTGTTTCACATATTCTTCATATTCACACGCTACGTCCTCCATTAACACTTCAACTCTTCTCATGATGAAAAATTGAGAGCCGTGCAAACACACCACAGAAGTATTATATAGGAAAAAATACCAAAAGAATAATGTAGTAGAAATTGATTTTATTTGATTACTTTAAATGTTCGATAACAACACCATCTTTAACGAAGCTTACTAATCCCTGACACACTTTACTGTTATTTTTTTTAAGACTCAACTCACATGCCAAAAATCTCTTCCTCTTAACATAATCTTGTATTTTCCTTTTCAAAAGTTCAATGCAATCTAAAACATCATCTTCATTATAAAAACATCCAAGAATCTTTCTATTACTTTTCACGAACTCGTGAATGTCAACATGTTGATTGCTTTCAGATGAAGCTTTAGTTAAAAAAACTACTGCTGCTGCTTTTATACAAAGTGTGAATAAATTGAATTCACAAAAGTAATAACAAATCACTTCTCTGATAAGAACTGCGATCGATTCGTTGAATGTTTCAGAATTACTCACACAATTTCGGAAAATATCACAGTAAACTTTAAAATCTCTACACACTGGCAATTTACCTCGCATTTTAACTACCAAACTAGAATAAACATGAAACACATCTGTTTTGAACACTAAGTCGTCAATTACTAATTCTCTAGAAACTACCAGACCTTTCAATTTCAATATGTCCGGCCACAAGTCAAACTCCATTAGTCCTTCTATTTTGGCAACTAACAAATAGGAACCGACAAACGAAACAAAATAATCGTATTGGCTCCAATACTCGCTTTGGGGAGAGAGTCGAAAATATTCATACCACAGTTCAATCGTTTTATACAATCTTCTACATCCACAAAATAACGGAGAATCGGTTATTTCTCTCATACTATCTAGACATTTCTGAAAATAGGGTTCATTCAGCTTTTTCTGATCATAACGCCGAATATCGTTATCGAAAAAACCGCGAAGGAACATAATCACCCCCTCCTTTTGTTTATTTTCCGTTTTATACCATAGACCATAAAGTAAGGATTTTTCTAATGCGTTCTTGATCAATGCTTCGGTTACGTACAATGGAAATGAATCTAAAAATTGTATGTAATCCTCTGAAGGTAAATGGTACTCTAACTTAGAACTTTCCACTTGGGACGAATCATATAGCTCAAACTTTTCTTTATTGACATCATATTTTGCGTGGAAGTTATTACTCATCACATCTTTAACTGCTCTCATAGTATTTTCGCTTTCAAATTTCGTCAAACAAGGCATTTTATATGCTGCCGTTACCAAATCTTCAGAATACTTAAGACGTGTCTCACTGTCTTCTTCTAATTCCTCATCCATTACCTGTTTCAGATTGGGAATTGATAAAACATTTGCAAATTCTTTAAACAAAAGTAAATGAACAAATGGATACCCTTGAATTCGTTCAAGAGAATTTTGAGCAAGAATAACCATTTTTGTTAAAAATTTTAAATCGAATGAAAGTGTTTCATCATTTTGTAATATAGTCAATTGTAAATTGATTATATTTTCCACATTTTCTTTAAACTCACTGAAATAGTCATCGTCTAATCCCAAAATTATTGCCATAGTTTTATTCCTTCTCGTTTGAAACTGCTTGTGTTAGCATCACTATATATTTACTTTTATATATGAAATTTATTATTAATATTTTCTAATATCCAAGTAAAATATCGCCTAGTGTATTTGGATGTGTTTTTATGTTTTATCATCGCTGTAATTTACAAATGAGTAAAACGAATATTGTCAAGCTTAAAATTAATGTCCTCTTTTTCATAGTTCCAAATGAATTCTTGTTTTGTTCTTTGCCAGTTGATAAGGTTATTTTGGAACCAGCAATCAGCTTGTTCTACAAATGCTTTCCAAATACCCTCTTGTGGTTTAAACTTAGTCTCTAGAATAGCAACAACAAGTAACGTTACGACTGCAATTCGCTTCTTCTTCTCAAATGGTAAAAGTACTGGCGAATACTTTTGGATAAAATTGTGTATCTCTGCATCCGGTTCAAAGGATCCGTTAGCGTTTTGACGCTTTATCAAATCTAGAAGATTATCTTTATCAGAGCCCCCATCTTGTCTTTCTTCCGAGTCACTATATGCTGTATTACCATAGAATCCAACTCGAGTTTGTCCGAATGTGCCAAATCCCCTTGTCCCAGCAACACCTAGAGTTTGTCCAACGCCTGAACTAAACAATGTTGTTCCACCGCGTAGAGTTTGTCCACTTCCAACACCTAGAGTTTGTCCACCGCCTAGATATTGAGGTTGTTGCTTTGTGATGGATGGAATTTTCAACCCATGTTTATCCGAGACCACAAC
Source organism: Epizoanthus rinbou (assembly GCA_025505405.1). Classification (NCBI taxonomy): domain Eukaryota; kingdom Metazoa; phylum Cnidaria; class Anthozoa; order Zoantharia; family Epizoanthidae; genus Epizoanthus; species Epizoanthus rinbou. The sequence continues at coordinate 6,748 of JANVCH010069997.1, read as the reverse complement.
AAAGGCAGTTTCACTACACAACACATTAGATTTCTTACTAAAAGCCTTCATATTAGAAATCACATTTTCTAAGGAAAGACCTTTCAAAGTGTAAGACCTTGTTAATTTTTCTAATTCCATCTGCTTGAGAATAGTGTGAAACAAAATTGTTTCCAATGTATTATTATCATTGTTAACTCTTGCGGTTAATACGGTGAATTCAAACACTTGCTTGACTGTTTCCCACTTTCCCCTATCATTCTTTATTCGAAAAGAAACTGTCGCTTTTAGTTCATCTGGAGATTGTACCCGACCTTGCCTTGGAGTATCTTTAATCAGCTTAGCCATAAAAGTCATACAATCGCCTTCTTCGTAACTATATTGATAATCTGGCATAATATAATGATACTTAACACCTCCTTGAATTTCCCATGAGACATCGATATCTTTGATAGATGATTTTAAAGCTTTTTCTAAAATTTGCATTGCTTTCATAGTCGGATCTTCCTCTGTTTGTATCAGATTATAACTACCTCTGCTAACTCGAGCTATGTTCGCCAAAATAGGAGTAGCTGATCCATGTCCAATTCCAAGACAAAATATTCTGATTTCTCTACTAGACATTTCATGTATCTTAAAACATAATCTATCCGGATCATCAGGCACTCCATCAGTTAAAATAATTGTAGAGTACGCTGCTTGCTGACGCTTCATTGCGTCGACTTTTTCCAAAGCTTCTCCTAAAAACGTCTTTCCCATATTATTAGAGTCCTTTATTCTAGATATTGCAAATTCTATGTTTTCTTTGTTCACTTGCTTAGATTCTTCTGTAAAAATTGCTCTAGAATCTGATCCAAATAAAACAACATTAAAATAAACGTTTTCTGTTAACGCTAAGCGCATTAACAAAATCTCCATTGTTCTCTTTGCATTCTTCATTCTTGAATCATAAAACATGCTACCAGAGCAGTCCAGTAAAAAAATAATTTCTTTAGACTCCCTCGAACAAGGTATATCTGGAAGCATAAGATTGAGCATACTAACACAACCTATTTCGTTGTCTAATTGCTCTACAACAACACTTGAGGAGATTGCACGACCCCCTGTTCTTCGTCTAATATTGAGTTCAAAGTCTGCATTTTCAAGCAACTCTTCCAATTCTACATAAATACTGGTTTGGTTTACATCGTTATAATGACATTTCACTTTTGCCGTAGGAGAATCGATGCTTTTAATTCCACTTTGTAGTCTTAACGTTAAATTTAACACGAAGTTGTTGTGCTTTGAATTTAAAATCTGGCTGTTAAACATCGACTCTAAACCGCTGATCTCTTCACTCTTCAAATGCTTTCTCATGTTTAAAAAAGCTGGTAAACGAAAATACATGTCGCCATTTCTTTGAACTTTCATCAGACCACAAAACGTCAACTCTATTTTGATTCTAATTTTTGGGGGCATATTTCCAACTCGAAGTAAGATCAAATCAGGGTTATTTTCAACTTCTTGGCCAATAAAAGCGAGTTTTCCTGTCCTTTCTGCTTCCCGATATATTTGTTCTGCTTCCTGTTTATCTTCAACTTTTGCCATTAACACCTCCTCTCCGACGTAACATTTAAATTTACAAAAAGCAAAATCATCATCTTTTAGAAGCAAAAATTTTGATTCTACAGGTGTATCACTCTCGTTAAAGTAGCACAATTCGGTTGTTATTTGAAAAGCTCTTTCATGTGAACAAACACATGTTTCAATGTTCTTTAGAGAGAAACAATTTATTTGCTTTTGGACAGGTTGCAAGCCATACTCAAGAGGTGAAATTTTTGTCCAAGACATAATGTTTATTTTTAAATTTAAATAGAGGCGGATCTAGCTTTATAGACATTCTGATCCACGAATAATTTATTTACACTTTTTGCCAATATATATTCAATTATTCTATGTCTTGATCTCAAAATGTCAACTGTCAAATGTCAAAAGCGGCATGTGAAGCCGAAGGGCAGAAAAACACGTCTGTTGTTAAAGGAAAGACGAAGGAAATTGAGAAATCGTTCAGGAAAGAAAATCGCCCAAGATTCAAAGAAACGTTTCAAACACGGTAAAAAGAGAACCACCAAACAAATAAAAAGACAAGATTGGTTACTTGATATTAAAGACGAATATTATTACAGTGAAGAGGACATTGAATTTGAAGACGACATTGACTTTGAAGATCATATTGATACTGTTCAACTTGAAACTTGTTACGAGGATATATATGAAATAATTATCGAAGAAGAATATAAAAGAAAACAACAAGAACTTTTAGACTATTTGGATTATAATATATACGTTTTATCTCAAGATGAATTTTTTGTTCCATTCTATTTTGGCTATGAAGAATGCTTTGATAATGTATGCCAGTTTTGAAACTATTGCTATATTATATATTGTGTTTACTTACTTAGGACAATTGGATGAAGGATATGAATCTATGTAAAAACTATAGACATTACAAATGTCAAATATTTTATTATTGAAGTTTAAAAAAGAAAGTAGAATTAAAAGAGTATGGCTAGCAATCTATCGGAGTTGTGTCCACCTTCCCTAGACAATAACGGGGAGATATATGGTTTATTACTTTGTTCTACTGGGGAACTTATTCCCTCTCACAAAAACCCTTCAGATAAGAAAATTAAAGCATATTTTTCTCATTTAAAAGCAACATATTGCATAGAAGTTGTAGAAGACGAACAAGAACATCATAAATATTATCAAATTTATCAATTAGAAGACCACGAACGTCCACGTTTGAATTCTGACAAATCTTTTGCTACGAAGATTGTTGCATTAGAAGAAAAATGTAAACTAATTTTAGATTTGACCGATAGAAAAGCATATTTGAGAAAAATTGATTCTGAATATAGTATGAAACCCCCTAATCTGGATTATACATACTACAGCAAAAAGTATGGCCGCTTTCCGCTAGTCTGTGCTTTTAATACTAACGTTGTAGGTAATAGATGTATATCGATTCATCCCAATGTATTTTCAACATTATTTAAAAAATTTGATAAGCAGATCGAACTTCTTACTACAAAATACAATTTTCTCCCAACTACTGATGAAAATAGAAGCGAATGTCTTTCAAGCAATTTTGATCATTGGATCAGTTATTACAAAGAACTAGACCTGGAAAATTTCTTTTCAACTTTATTGCTTTTATTAATTGAGGTTTACAATATTATGGTTTTAATTCTAAACGGAGAGGGATGCGACGAACTATCGCACATACAAAGATATGACGAATTTAAAAAGTTTCAAACTCTCATTCTATTGCTACAAATGCAATTTGAAAACAATAGCGAACCACCAACTAAACTTAGTCGAACTGTATCATATACTAGAATATCGACAGCTACGACAGACACTTCAAGACCACAAATCCCATCCCTTACGTCTCAAACAAAGAAAAAACAAACGACTGCGAGAATGCATTTTCCTCCTAGAAAGACCCCGGCTCCTGATCCACAACTAAAATCAAGTCATGACATCACTATATCTAGAAACACTGTGGAAGGAGTCAAACATGCTCTAAAAAATAAGAGGAAACGTTAAGAATAAGGTTTTAACACAAATACGGGTATTGACTAATATAAATTTGAAAAGTACGTGGAATTGGAAGGTCAGAAACATCTGTAGTTGATATAACGCTATTTATAGTTCGGCGGCACAAATGTTTCAAAGGCAGAACTCTGTTATATAGCGGATAAAGAAGTAACAGGGAATTTCTTGCGGCAGTAGGGGCTTTCTTTGCCATTTGCATGTAAAAGTATATAAGGTTTACCACACACTCAAAACGTATCCTGTAAGTAAGAATATCACTAGTTTCCAAAAACAATGTTGATTCCTGCATTACAATTCTCACATTTGTAATTCCCGTAGATCTCTTCAAAGTTATTGTGAATAAGTAGTTGCGGTGACTACTGTCTCGAAGAAGAAAACTACCCACTTTAGAATCTTTCAGCAATGTCTTTGCTTGTTCTTTTGTGATGTTTCCCCAATAAAATCCACTCTCTTGAAGAGTTTTGATAAGTCTAGAACACATCACCTCAATGAATCTCTAGTTGGTGAACCTGTTCCAAAATGAAATATGATATTAACTACAATTTACATATACACACAACACAAACTTCTATACCTTGCTCTTGGACACATTTTTCGATCTTGTCTATAATTTGCATCAATTCGCCCTCCTTGCATGAAATCATCAATTCTTTTCCATCTCGATATAAGAGAAAGTCACGTTCATCTCTAGGCGCTTCACCAGGAATTGTAAATTGAAATGAAAAGCCACTTTTGTCATCCAAACCACCGATAGCGGTTAGTTGTAACTGCCTTATCGCTCTCCGAAATGCTTTGACGAAACGAATATTTAAATGCATTTCTCCGTTGACATCGATACGACAAAGATGTTCTATCGTAACACACAGCTCTTCGTAAGCTTTTTTATAAATTATTGACCACCATCCATATTTTTCATCTAGAATAGCCTTAATTTTATCAAAAGAAAGAAACTGCAAAAACATTTTCTATTCGTGTCTACAAACGATTTAATTAAAAGTTTAAAAATTTACATATCGGCTCTATTTAAAACGTCAACCGAAAAAACACAAACAAACCAAAATGGCATTACACCAGACACCTAATCTAGAAGATGTAAAGAGTATGTTCAAAGAAGTATCAGATTCACATTGGAAACCCCATGACCAAGAATGCTATACGAAATTACACAGTATACTCGAAGGAATTTATGAAAAAGAATTGCTAGAGGGAGATTCGAGCATAGATGCGCGTATGATCAGAGCACTTCGAAAAACTGTCAATCACATCAAATTAATTAACGTTTACTTTCTACCCAGCCATAAAAATGGACAAGATCACGAAAAAAATTGGTGGTTTGAATTTGAAATTCCTGGTACAGATTCAAACAAGTTCAAACGCCAATTTTTCATCTATTGGGATCATCCATCAGCACAACTCGGATTTGATTTTCATTATATCATAACCATAAAATATGAAGAGCATGTCCTCAAAAACATTGAACACTTTCAGCGGTGTTTAGAAGACAAACAAGAACTTGTTAGGTGTCGCAAAGAAATAAAAGATCAACGAACATTGATTAAGAAACTGAAAAAGCAGATAAATCTTTTAAAACGCTTAGAGCATAAATAGAAAGGAACATGGAAGTACCAAGTATAAATGAAATTGAGATAATGTGTGAAAGGAAAGATTCGAAATTCGTGGGTTGTAATAAGGAAACAGGAATGAAACAATTTCATCAATCACTAAGTGATTTTTGGAAAATGCATCTTAAATCTGAAAATGATTTTGCGCAGTCCTTGAAAAAAGTGATGAGGAATTTAAGTTTGACAAAAGTTATAGCTGGTAATGTGTGGATATTTACACTCGAAATTCCTCTACCATCTAAAGACACAAACAATGATAATGAACATATTTTTATTTGTTGGTCAGACCAATTCGACTACCTTGTACTAAATGTATATTCTGATTCACTAACTACTATTAGAACGACTCTTACAAACTTTGTAAATAATGTAAATCCGAAAAGTCTCTTAGAGGATTGTAGGAATACAATTAGAAATATTTTTAAAAATGATAACTCCTTTCACTCTAAGATTAATAATCTGCCTATTTCAACTCCAATGAAAGAGTATTTGTTATCACACACCGTTGTACGCTAAGAGCATTTTTCGCAATATTAAGTACAAGAAGAATAAACAAAGCGTAGTAGTACAATGTCATTATATTAACAAAGATACATTTGGTTAGTATTTATGTCTACTAGATCGGAACTATTTTCCACATTCGGTACATTAAAAATGCTTCTTCTCTGTATAGATGTATTTATTTAATTTTTACAAATGAAGGATTTTCTTATGTTACTTAGATATACTTTAAAACATTCTTTACATATGTGAGGGTTTCTATGTTTTTGTAACCTAGCTGAACTAGAAAAAGTCATGCTACACATATCACAATTATACGGTCTTGAAATATGTGTACGACTTTTATGGATCTGTAAACAACGAAAAGTGCTGAGGGAGCTTTCACATTGAGAACAATCAATCATTCCTTGAACACCATCGGGAAGCGGTTTCTTCAACAGCTCTTCTTCGTTTTCTTGAAAGGCAACTTTTGAACGCCAAATAGATAAAATGCAAGTACCAACATTTCTAGAAGCAACATAAAACAACAATGAAAGGAAAAAATATAGAGATGCAAAATACAAGAAGAATTTTGTAACATCTTCCAGAATTATTAATCAAGAAAGAACGCTTACGTTTGAACGCAAATTCATCGTGTACAAGCCATTAGGACTAATGGAAACAACAACACAGGAAACTCAAATTGAAAGAATAATTTCCAATTATGAAGGAGGAAAATACAGAGATGAAATGCAAGAAGAACTTCGTAAGATGTTCCAAAAGATTTATTCTATAAACTTGAACAACAATTGGAGCGAAAGAGGGTGTGTGATTACAGCATTCAGAAAGGAATTTCCACGCTTACAACTAGTTGATCACTGCGTCTATTTGACTAATCTGTCATCGTTTCCATATGGAAAATTATGGGAGTTTCATTTTACATCATCATGTCATTTCAAAATCCTTTGGGAAAACACTTCAGAACGGCGTCTTTTCGTCATAAAATATGATAACATTTCTATGAACATTTTAGATTCTCTTATCGACTATTCTATTATAAAAGAACC
>JANVCH010069986.1:0-10260 GCA_025505405.1 Epizoanthus rinbou | reverse complement strand
TCCACAGTCTAACCCTCGCCTGGCAACACTGACACCAGCACAATGGTACATTTACCTTTTGTTAAATCCACACAGATGTATGTATGTATGTATGTGTGTGTGTGTATGTATGTATGTATGTATGTATGTATGTATGTATGTATGCCATGTATGTATGTGTATATATTATATGTATGTGCATATTTATTATAGATTGCAACTAGGGAAAATATGCGTTAGGATTTATGCGGTATGTGCAGTTCTTTACGAAACTGATTGTATCTCAGATCAGCAGCGGACTTAATTTGTATTGATGGAACCAAGAATTAGGCGGGTGCACACGACAACTTTTAACCATGGTTATAAGTTTGACAAGATTGGACGCTTTCAGTGACCGTGCCTTAAACGCTGTTATCAGCTCAGATTTTAACCCATCTCGCGAGGTGGGTTTAGCAGTCGCAAACTTGGTTTAACAGTACAATTGCTCCTCTTGACCAATCACAATCCATACATTGACATCCATGTAGATTTCTCGTCTGAGCCAGTCTGGCCGTCTGCTAGCGAAACGCAGAAAATGGAACCATCTATTTCAGTTTGAAATATTCAAGGATGTCGGCGCGCGACGCATTTACTGTTACTTACGGTAACAAGGAGAAGAGCTACGGCCGGGTCAATTATTTTGTTCAGCATAACAAATTGACCTGTGCCATAGTTAGCAGATTAAGATCCGTAGAAAGGAGAAAACTCCGATTGAGTGAGGGACTGGGGGCGATGCAACGCAGATTCTATCTAAGTATGTGTTGCCTGACGGTTCCCTCACACTGCCGATGCCAAACTGCGTGCAGGTGGAAAATACAGGAGAAGTTGACGTTGTGTCTGTGGAATTTCTTCACCGTAAATGTGTCTTTGTGGAAATCGGTGATAAATGGTTTGTAAGCTCGCTGCCAAATGTGATTGAAACGGACTAGAACTCCAGCTCTAGAACGAAACAGTGCAGCGACTTTGTGTTTTTAAAACTAATATGTCGCCTACCGGTCCACTGGTACATGATATTTGTAATTAATTTAACCTATTAAATTAGTAAGGAATGAGATTTAGGGAAAGAAACATTTTCAATTTGGCCTTGAATGAGTTATGAGATTGTGCGTGTCTGATTTCCGACAGTTAATAGTTCGGTGCGCATAAGTGTATATAGCTATTTCGCAGTTACGAGTTCGAAGTTAGATTATGATTGTTCTTTTTAAACTTTAATTATTTCAGGGAGATGTATTGAGAAGGTTGACCGTAAATTGTTTTAAATGTGATGGACAGCACTTTAAAAGTTGTTCTAAATCTAACATGAAGCCAGTGTATTGGTGTTACAGAAGCAGAGAAAGATGAGGTCGGTGAGGTTGTACATAAACTAATTTGGAAGTAGAATTTCGTACTCTTTGCAGTTTAGCTTATTTGTAGGTAGAGAGTCCATAATAAAGACGGTGTTACAATGCTCCATGCGATAATAGTAATATAAGAGCGTAAATAAGAATCGAACTATTGAACATCAATAGTTGTAACTGTTTTGAATTGCATAACACTGAATTCTGATCGCAAGTCTGTCTGATAAGAAAGTTGGGATTGACGTCTCAAACTATTATTGAAAGAAAATTAGAAGTCATAAACTAAAAGTCTAACTGCTTTTTGTGCGTGTACCCAATAAGGTACCCGAGTCTTACTCTGTGCCAGAGATCGGGCCATAAGCCATCATTCATAATTCGATGACGATCGTGAGAAATTCGTGGTCTCAACTTATCGTGTTCACAAGTCAACAGTCAAGACATCATACTCAAATTAGATACAGTATACCAGTACGGCAGTAGTACAAGCTACAAGCCTAGTTTCAAGCCAAGGCCAAGGGTAAGTGACATGAGGTGATGAGATCGTAAGCGGTAACGCCAAGGCGGAAGCGAAACTTTCATACCACTTCCTGTATCTTAATTACAGCAACAGTTAAATTTATAAACTTTTACGAATGTTTCTATAGACTATACATACATCGAACAATTTTTCAAGTGCCCATGCTTTGTATAAATATTGGAAACCCAAAGTTCGACCACACAAGTCCTTGAATCCTTGATATCATTTTGACGAATCGTGCAAAACATTAATACTCGATTAGCGTACAAATCTTCAGCTGGTTTTAAAGTAAAAGTGTCCGGCGATAGAATACAATAATAATTTCGTGATGTTTTAAACAGTCATTTGGCATTTGTCGAGTTCCACTAAAACTTTGGATTGCAGTATTTAAAATCCCAAATACTTTGAGTATGATACATTTGTCAACAGTCTGAGACATCATTCTCAAAGCGGAGGCGAAACTTTCGTCGATGAAATTCAAACTTTCTTGATTCAACTTAAGCAGGAAACTGCCAGTAACTAAATGACATTGTTAACGCATAAAGTATTATCGAACCACTGAGAAACCCGAACTTGAAGAATATTGACTGCTTTAATTTGAGTTTGATGTCAGCTCTTTATATCTGTCTTGTTCTTGCAGTTTTATAATACGAAGACAAGATGACGGATGTTCAAGTATCGCCCTCCGCTGCTAGCTAATCTATTAGCTACAGTCAACAATTTACATCAATTTTATCGGTCCTAATTTTGTTCTCAGGACCTTTCTTTCTACAAATAATATTGCGAATACGTTCTAGCTAAAAAAAAGGAAGAAAAAAGAAAAACGTAGGTAGTCCCAGCTGGTCACCCATCTAAGTACTAACCCCGCCCAACCAGGCTTAACTAGCTAACTTCCTACGCGGCGGCTATACGCGGCAAGACTACAGGCTATGCATAGCCTAATGTTTCCATATATTTCCGTAATACCTAGCGCGGTCTGATGTCAATAATCGGTTTCAAATCGGACTTTTTGACAAATAAGATTTTTTTATTAGGGGTAGGGGGGTAGGTAATTTCGCGAAGGTGCTCATCCCGACTTGAGAGATGAAAGTGTGCGTGATACGAATCTCGTTAAGGCCATACTTGGCTGTAAGATCAAGGGTGAGTCACGTCACATCCGCATGAACAGTCATGATGAATTGCAACCACAAAGCCTTGAACATATCATTGATACAAATGAATCTGATACTAACAGAGTTGGTGTGGCATCATCGAATACTTCTTGCTTGGATTCAAGGAAGAACAACAAGGTTGATAGCTTTATCCATGGAGAGGAACTTGGAACTGAAACCGTACCCCGCTGCGGTGCATGTCGTTGCAGCAAGTGCCCTACTGTTGGACACACATACTCATTCAAAGTATATGCCTTTCCCAATTATGCAAATTAATCGTAATTTGTATAATTAAAGCGAATAAATATATAAATAAATAAATAAACAGAATCTCGATTATGATGAAGAGAAACAATGGATAACAAGCTACCCATGGATAACAGATCAACTCTACCTGACAACTACAGTTTGGCGCTTTAAAATGCATGTAAACTATCTTGTCTAATACATTAACAACAGGAATTATTTCAACAACACCCTAATATAAAGTAAATACTTACATACTTCAGTTCTTGGATCACGAACACTGGAACACCGAACAAGCATGATCGAAGCTTTGATCATCAATCAGTTTGTAGTATATTTCTTGCCATGCCACAGGCTGATGCTAAAGTAAGTGTTTTATATTTTATACAGCCATGAAGGGCCAATATTCGGATCTTATATTTCTACTGCCAAAATGTCGACTTTAGAAAGCGAAAACTGAAGAATAACCCTCCTTCTCAATAAGTATTTCACCAACTAATCTTGCAAGAACAAGTCTAGATCCTTTGCCTCGAGGTAAATTGCCTAGTTTCCACTCCTTTTCAATATATTCCCCAGAGTAGCGCCTGGGCCGAGATCACATGTGCGAAATGGAGCGCGGTGATTGGTTGAGGTGTCAGTTATTTCGAACGATTAGGCGCGCAAAGATCCGTTGTAATGATTTATATGTTCATTTCAAACTGCAATACCTGGAATGAAACAGGACATTTATATCTATTAGAATATTGATTCATTAATATTATAGTTCTTTGATGGGAAATTGTGAGGCAAAGATCATGGAACAATGGCCAGTGCAAATGTTGACTGTTGTGCATGTGGGCTCTGATTTTGTGCTTGGCGCCGAGGAGGACAATGAAGTGCTGTATATTTCAGTGAAATATACTCCTCAAGCCATGCAAGCTTGTCACTTGAACTGAAACGTGGGGAAGGACGCACAGTGGACACAATAAAATGAAATGGTTTTTAAAATATGATCAGTTTGAACCTGGGACCTTCTGGTTAGCAGTCCGAGTTCTTACAGACTGCGCTAACTGTGCTACAGCCAGTAATGAAGTGACACTGATAAACTATAGTTTTGAGTTCTCGTACAAATGTACGTGTATGTGTACTGTTGTGAATTTCAATTCCACACAATGCTTGCGGGGAAAACTCTGAAACAGTTCTGATGGCATGTGGTACAGTTTCAGGTTGCTTGTGTTACTACAATTTTAAATTAGAAATTAATAACTTGCAACAAATGAACAATAGAACTACAACAACTTTATTCGATAGGAAAAATCAAAATAGTTAATTGAATTCTAGAAGGAGAGTTGAATGCCAGAATGGTCCTTCAAAATTGTTGAGTGCTCGCAAAATTTAGCCCTCTCTCGAATTGCTCGCAAAATTTAGCCCTCTCTCGAAATGCTTGCAAAGTTTAGCCCTCCCTCGAATTGCTTGCAAAATTTAGCCCTCTCTCGAATTGCTTGCAAAATTTTGGAGGGTGCTCGCTTGCTTGAATTCACTGATTTTCGTAATTCAGTTCTCGCTTGCTTGTGCTCGCAAAAATATGATGCTCTGCTCGCATGCTCGCGAAGACCATTGATTCATATCAAACGCCCCTTCCAGAAAATCCGAATCCATGGTTGGGGGGGGGGAGGTGTCCATATGGAATAGGGGCTTTCATTTGTCGAGCCTGGACATTTGGGTATCCCTTATGAGTTATTCACAGTGATTTTCGTATGACGTTAAACTGAAATGTGACAAGCTGTTGCCTGTAATGGGCTTCTTAGCAACGTGCATATAAAATTTAGATTTGTTTTTCCATATATATGGCATACCAGATGGAACATAATGTCACCAGACTTAATAACTTAACTGCACATGGCACTGAACAGTGTGGAAGCAGTAAACTGCTTCATTTCAGTGATGTCAACATTTGGATTTTGCTATCCGTGAGATCGAGAGTTAGTGAGTCTGCCAGGGGCATGCTCCTCCAGAAAATTATCAAGAAAAATGAAGGCAAAGAATGCACTTTCTTTACTGGCCCTAAATGTTCCGTGATTAAATTGACTAAGATTTTAACTGGTCCTACTTGGCCAGGTATCTGTGATTTTAAATGTGGTCGAAGCACACAAGAAATTATACTTTTTCAATTGTAGTGTTTTTTGTGGATTTTACTTAGCAATTGCTGCTCGTTTCTTGCAGATCATTACGAAAAGTAAACAAATATTTACTTTGCTTTATTGTTATTACTGGATGTGTGAGATCTGCTGAGCAATGCATGAGAGGCAGGGCATGAGATAACACTCAACTGCATGAGTCTCATTATGCATAAGATTTGACGTCTCTGGGTAAATGTGTACAGCAAACCAAAGATACATGTAGGATGATTTTAGATTTTTCAAGAGTTAGTTATATTCATAAAGACTAAACTGCAATGATGCCCAAGGGCAATAAAGTAAAATAATAAAATCTGGAGTGGCAGAGAAACAATGAGGAAATCTGAAAAGGATTGGCAGTAAATGACATTGGATATCTGAATGTATAATGGTATTGGGGTGGAAGATCTTTCGGAAATTTCAATTGCATGGGGGAGTGGGTATTAGTGCCCCCATAGTATCTAAGGGTATGGATATTTTATGGAATTGCCCAATATACTTTAATTTGTACACACATGTATAAGGCCAAATAAAATACATTTCATTTTCTTATCAGAAATTCTCGAAAAAGTAAATGCAGCACGAGGTTCCTTTTTTAAAACCAAAACATCTCATAGGCTGCAGTCATGCCATTTCGCTCAGAATGGGGTCAAAAGTAACAACAAACTGGGAATTTGGCCCAAAAGGTTTACATTATAAAGCTGGAGTATATTTACTAGTACAGACTGTATCACAATTTAGTTAACATTTTGCTTAGACAAAGAACGACGCAGTAATTATAAAAATCTTAATAACCGAGTGGGGGCCAGGCCTGTATGGTAGAACATTTTGTCTGAGGTCTTGATTTTACAGACTGTCAATGAGCAAAGTTAAGTTTGTGCAACAGACCAATGGCAAAATACAATATTGTATTATATATATATTCCGCTGCATGTACAGACCGACGACCAAATTATATGGATGAGTGAGATGTTGTTCTTGCCACGAGAAGATAAAATCTATATCTTTGAGCATATACCATTGTAAATTATGTTGTTTTTATTATATGTAAAACAAAAATCAAATGGGACAAGGCTTAGGAAACCTAGAAAATCATGTTTAATATATTTAATTAATATGTCCAATTATTTGCACTGAAAAACTGACATGAGAACATGGTTCCCAATATTTCACTGGCTAGGGCATAAACTCGATCCTGCTTAAACTGGATTACTAGGTACAGCATGTCACTGCTAAAGGAGTCAAGCTGAAGCAATCTTTGGTTGGGATTAAACTGTAAGTACAATACATTAATTCTGATGTAAGGTTTTTAAGGGCTAGTAAACTCGCAGAGGTACCTGGGGGTACTTTCATGTCACATTTTGAATTGCTTCACTTTCTTCAGACCATTTTTTAAAATAGTTGGTTTACAACAATTTTTGGTTCACAAGGTTAAACTTACATATGACTCACAGTCACCACAATAATGCATTGTTCTTTGCAGTTTTAAACCAAGTTGGACTTTCTCAATGTATAAGTCATTTTTGCTGGTAGACTAATGACCCCACAGAAACATGTATTAAAAATTTGTATGTATGTATCTATTCCAGTTAACTTGGATTTTGCAAGCTTTCCTGGTTAACCAGGGTTTTGTGGTTACTATAACTGGGGTTTTCTGGGCCACCTAGTTAACCAAGCTTTTCTAGACTTTCCCGGTTAACTGGTTTATACCAGATTATCTGGGCTTTACCCAGGCTTTTCTGTTTCAACCCGGCTTTTCGCGCTTTCCTGATTCAACCGGGCTTTCCGAGCTCAACCCTGCACATATGGTTAAACCGTGGTTCAACCGAGCTTAGCCCGATTGGCCATCCGGGCTTTCCAGGTTCAACCAGGCTACCCGGGCTTTACTGGTTTCAACCGGGCTTTCCTGGTTCAGCCAGCCTTTCCTGGGTTCAACCGTGCTTTCATTATTTCAATCTGGCTTCCCTGGTTCAACCGGGCTTTCCTGGTTCAACCGGGCTTTCCGGGTTCAACCCTGCACATGCGGTAACCCCAGTTAAACCCGGTTGGTCACCGGTCTTAGAACGGTTCACCATCCGGACGTTAACCCCAAAAAACCGGGGTTTTACCGGGCTCCTGACACAAGGGCGTAACTGTAAGATACAAATATTTAAACTTGTAAGTAAGTTTTACAAAAATCGGATAAATCCTTTAAAATTTCATCCTGTGATACCTTAAGGCTAATTGGTTATCCCGAACTTCAAGAAAGGAAGAAAGGACGTTCCTGCTAACTTAACTGCCCGATATCACTTACATGCTTTAAGCCTGCAAAGTAATGGAACATGTGATCCTAACTCATCTAAACAACTATTTATCTACTAATAACTTTATCTCGGATATCCAACATGGTTTCCGTGCAGGCTATTCATGCGAAACCCAACTTGTCTTAACTAATTCCATGACTGGGCCAACACCCTTGACAACCATGGACAAGTCGACGACCTTCTCCTTGATCGATCTTTGCAATTAGTGTTCAACAAAGTCTCCCACACCAAACTCGTGTATCAACTGAGATACTATGGCATTAACGGGAAACATTATCATGGATCGCTATAGTTTTCTCAACCAGCGCTCAGCTTGTATCTGTAAACGGTGTTCACAGCTCCAATACCACCCACGTCACGTCAGGTGTCAACCAAGGGTCCGTCCTGGGCCCAACCCTGTTTTTAATATATATAAACTATATAGTCAACAAGGTAGGTTCTCAGATCCGATTGTTTGCCGACGACACTGTGGTGTATCGCGAGATCAGGATACCAAACGACCGTCATATACTTCAAGAAGACTTAGATAAACTAACGAAATGGGCATCAGACTGACAAATGAAATTTAACGTTTCTAAATGTCATCTCTTGTTAGTTACAAACAAAAGAAAGCCGAGCTAATTCACTGATAAGTTGACTCAGATTTCCTGACGAAAGTACTTCACCATGATTATCTCGGCATTAAATGCTCCCATAATTTGCGGTGGCATGACCACTGTAGAAAAGCGAACAAAACTCTAACCCTCACCCTTAAACCCTAACCCTAACAATAACCCTTGACGTCCAGGACAGATCGACTGTTGAGAAATATATTTGTCATTCCGCCAACTAAACGTTACCTTATCAGCATGAAGCTTCATCTTAAATCGTTCAAAATAGAAATACTTCTTCTGCTGGTCCACCTCCAGCACGTTGGCATACTTCTCCATTGCTTCGTATCCAAAGGAGTCAAACGATTTGTCTGGTTTCAATAGAAGGCATGTCGGTGTCTTCGATGAGCGACAATTCTGCTCCACTCCCCATTCCTTGTTCATGAATATCGCCTCAGTTGAACTTGATTTGTTGAACGAGAACGCGAATCCACTGAACGTCGTACCAAAATCAATAGCAATAGTTGCAATGTATTTCTTTCTTGAACTGAACATCAAATCATGAAAATCTGAAAATACAACAATAATGTCGACTTTTTACTTACAGTTACGTCGTATAGTGAACCATGAATACTAAACATCACTTTCACACACTTCGGCATGATCAAGAACCATTATCAGTGCTCCTTCCTTCAACTTTAAAATGTGTACCCAGGATATCCTTTAAATGCATTTGTTTGAAGCGCAAAGTAAGTATGCTCACCAAATTATTTCTTTGATTCTATAATTCCATATCCCCAACTTCCACGAAATATATTTCTAACAATCGGAACCATATTTGGGTTTTTGCTGTTTGCGTATATCTTTTGCTATGACGAAGGGCTTGCGCTCAGAACGTTAAATCAGCACTTCCCTCTACATAGCCAAAAACATTACATATCAAATCCAACTTTATTCTTCCAGACTTTGACTCAAGGTAAGACCAAGTGCAGCTTTAATATGCTATAGAGGACGGTAAAGTCTCTTAACTCTATTCCGACAAGGGGGGAGGGGGTGGGGGACGTGCCGCTTCTAATCCCTTATATCTCCGAAACAGTTTCACCGACACTAGTGTCATTTCGGGACATTTTCCAACAATTATCTGGAAACAGTTTGGTATAATCAATACATAACCACCAATTAAGATGTTGCCGTGACAACTTAACTGGGGAACAATGCTCTGGCCAAATTAGGTCTGTAAATATTTTGTATGACGTTTTTGCTGCTTTATTAATTTTATTTTGCAAAAATAGATTTAGTTATAAAAAGTATCCAGGAGTCGTGTCAGTTCGAGTCTCAATCGGGGCCTGTAAACCAATTTATTTTGGACGGGTGTGTAGTAAGGTAAAATAAACCGTGTATTTTTGTGTCCTTTTTCTATAACCCGTACTGAGCCTCGAAACTTTAATTTCGTCTTTAAATCTTTGTAGAAGGTTAATAAAGGCCAGATACGCAATCGAGTCAAGCTTAGCTAGCCCTCACCATGTAATGTCAAGTGCCATGTTGCAAGCATGGTGAGTCCCGGTGGCGTGGTGTGGAGGTGGCGCGCCTGACTGCAGGTATCAAGTAATCATGAGTTCGCGCCTCACTTGCGACATCTAAACCTTTTATTTAACCCTATTCAGACTGGGGGGGGAGGGGCCTCCGGGAGCCCGCGCCAGCTTTAAAGTGCTGTTACTCTGAGACAATTTAAAGTATCCCTTTCAAATTTTTGGACTTTTCCTAAAATTTATTTGGGAATTCGGTGATGAAGTTGAACTTTCGTCTTGGGATGGTATGTTGCCATGGAAACTTAATTTAAAATAACATGTTTTGCTCAATTTTCTTATTTTTGAGTCTTTTTAGTTTAATTCGAGTTTAATTCGATTATAATTCTTGGAAGTTTTTACTTTGTTCACGAAAA
>JANVCH010069975.1:0-10260 GCA_025505405.1 Epizoanthus rinbou | reverse complement strand
TCTAAATAAACTACGTCACCGTTCAAGAAACATGTTTTCCAGTACTTTTGCTCGTTTTTTAAAATATATTTTTAGAAAAAGGTTTACCAGGCATTATGGTTATGATAAATACAAAAGTTTGATTTTCGAGTCTAAAACATTTGTTATAAGCAAAAAAAACATGAAAATGCTGCTTCTTTGAAAAACTTGATATTTTCTACCAACTTTAAGAATAGATTTAGAAAAATCCTAAAGGGATAGCACTGAAATTCAAATAAACGTCATAAAGCGTGTTTACTAACATGTAACAGACATTAGAATGCTTTCGTGAAAATATTAAAAACTCTGCGCAAAAGCTAAAAACGTCGAGGGGTGTGTCAAATTGACCCCCAAGCTTTCTAGGGTTAATAATAACTGTTGTACGCACGTACATGTAATACAGGTTGTGTACATAAGTAAGTGCAAAACCACTAATATAACCACGATTAGGCCACTCCTCGAGCTCCGTGAAATAATCACCTTCTCGGTCGGTGTGTTTTTGAACATGTTTTCGGATGTCAAAACATTCCCCTTTGGACTAAAGATGCAAAGAAAGTTGTCTTGTAGGTCTTGTAGTACTTCTGAGATGATTATATGGCAGAAGCCAAAAGCAGCCATTTATGGAAGAAATTTAAGAGTTTAGGGTGTATTCATATATGCTAGACAGATCTATATAGATTATATTTTTCCTTGAGTTATTAATAGGGGAATTAAATGATGACATAGGTGCTTGTGAAACACAGCAATCTTATTGGTTGCTTCAGGCAGGTGCAATTCTTATTACGCAAAAACTTTTTACTACAAAGTACTATTGTTTTACCTATACATAATAGTGAAGTCATAAACTAA
Organism: Epizoanthus rinbou; assembly: GCA_025505405.1. Lineage (NCBI taxonomy): Eukaryota > Metazoa > Cnidaria > Anthozoa > Zoantharia > Epizoanthidae > Epizoanthus > Epizoanthus rinbou. Next base: position 9,393 of record JANVCH010069975.1, on the reverse strand, counting down.
AAATATAGTTTTCCTTCAACCCGTCTTGTGAATCTTAAAAGGATTTCAGGATTGAATTGCTGCTGGGAAAGAATTACGTTCTATTCGTCGGCATGAGAGCTCAAAAATACAGTCATTCTTTATTCTTTCTTATCACATGTTGTCAAAATATTCACCAAACATGAATTGTTTATTCAATAGGACAAGTGAATCCAGTATTAAAGTGCGCGCTATTTGTGTGCTAAAGACGTTTTCGGGCTATTTGACGAAGCACCTGTATACACTATACACAAATATGCATCGGAATATTATATTCAAGATCACGAACACAACTTTATATCAAGTAATTTATTATCACTTTTACTGAACAGGCGAAACATTCTTTTTATTTTTAATATCACTCTCTTGAAGGAATACGTGAGTGTACCCTCTCTGCAAAAACACTGCATCTGTGTCTCAGAAGATCGAATATGTGCTAACAAGTTTCCAAATATGGAGCTTAACAAACATTTAAAGTTTCTTGCCTCCATAACCTTGATAAAAATAAATAAAAAAAGCCTTGATACCATATTGATATGCAAAATAGAAGATGCGTAACTTAGTATAGCTGTAACTTACAACAACAGCTTGGCTCTATTCTCTGGAATAATACCAAAGGTATTACGTCTAGGAATGAAATGATCAGCAACACATGCCGGCTTTGGATTTTATATTTGTAACTTTAAGTTTATAACTTTGTAAGTAGTGTCCCTAGTTAATAGGCTACTCTTGGCCATTTAGTAGATAAACACACTTATAAGAAGTTATTATACTATTGATTGATTGATTGATTGACGGATTGACTGATTGATTGATTGATAATAATGGAAAAGTTAACTCGATCCGTACACACATGCTAATTCTTAACTAGACTATTTAGCTGTTACAGACAACCAACAGTCTACTTTTAAGGGCCACCGTAGAGTCCAATCGAAGAGAAGACGCCATAGTTTGAATAAACAGTTAAGTAGGCAGTTAAACCATTGATTATGAAAATACGATGCATGCACCTGCATCAGAAATATTTCCTCAGTGCCTGGTAAATACATCCGCTTGATGAAGTATATATTTTAAAAATTATGGGAATAAAGCTAATTAATTCCAGTAGAATTTTACCCTGTATAAGGTTTTAAGCATTTAGATTTACCAGTATATACGAATACGCCCTCTATCAGAGGCTTATGTATTCAGGATGTGTATGTGTGCAGTGCGATAAAGGGAAAAAATGATTCCGCAATGAATGATAGAATTCACACCATTATTGAATGTCTCCGGCGGGTGCAGCTGCGATTGATTCCACTCTGCTATTGTTTTTGGTAAGAAAGACTGTTGGAGATATAAGTTAGTGTCTGGTTTCTCTTGTCATGAAGCCAGTAAACTAACTTTACAGAACATAGAAAACGCTTTCGGAGAGAAGTTCCTTCCTCGGTCAGTTCCACCATTTACTTTCAGATGGCATTTGAAATGATAAAGGATGACAATGTCTGGTTGCAGGTGTGAGGTATGGTTAAATTCAGGGGCTATAAGTCCATCGAGATTTGTACATCATCAAAAGCCGAGTGTCACCCCGTCGTTCTTGTAAACTACTCAGTGCCCAAGATCTTGTAATATCGCTGTTACGCTAGACTGCCTGCATTCATCCTTGACATATCTGGCACCACGATGCTGGACCATCTCAAGCCTTTATTGGCTTTTCTTTGTGTAAATATTCCACACTGTAACATCATATTCGTTGGATATTATTTAGAAGAAATACGTGAAGACTTGTCAGTTCATATATAGTGCTTTTTTAAATTAGTTTAGGCCATCTCAGCCGTGAACAAGTCAAACTCATGAAAATAGATACCGGCAATGTTTATTGTAACTCATGAATAAACTATTATTAAAACATTTCATTTAATATTAAACAAAATATAATGTAGTCAGACTGAGAGACCCATCGTTTTAGTGTGATATTGCGCAGTGTGAGTAAAAGAACTTTAAAATTTTGCACTATTCAGTTGCAGACGAAAACGCAATTTTATTTGCACATAGAATCAAACGACCAAAGTTAATTTGCATGTGATACATGGAACTTTTCACACACGAGAGAGATAGAAAAAGAGATAGAAAAGACCCAGACAGCTAGACAGTTTGGGAATATAAAAAACTATTTGCAAGCCTACCCGGAGGATTTTGTCATTATCAATGTTGTCATATTAGAATGGATGGTTCCTTAGATGCTGTGCACACATACGTCTGAACTGCTAATCATTTACGTGCGGTAGCCGTTGCTAAGTTCAATGTTAAGATTTGAATCTAAATATCAGATTAACACATTGTCATTGACAATCACCGACTAAAGTTAAATTTTGTCTTCAATATAAGCGTTCAGAAATGATTTTCACACTGTTTTATACACTTCGCCATTTATTCTTGAAAGCTATAATTTGCGGCGCGAAAAAAAGAACTTCGATAAACGGGAAAAACACTCCTGAGTTAGTACGTGATATTCGAGCAAGCAAATGTGATATGTTCGCTATTAATGTGTCGTCATCACTAGAAGAAAGTCTGGCGAATAGCATTTCATGAAGCTAAATTGGTGAGGCTTTGATCGATTAACCGAACTCGGTTAATAACATTTGTAACATTTATTTACAACATGCAAAAATAGAATCAAACTTGTTCTTGTACCTTCTTGAGTATTATATTAAAACATCTCATTTTGTGCTATTTATGATGTATTATGACAAATTAAGAGACACTGAAGCTTCATAACATTAGCTAAACTTCAATCAGCTTTGAAAAATCATCATAATTACAATTATAATTTAAATGCAAGAAGAGAAGCAATTTAAGACGCTTATAGCCTCCAAAAAGCTGATACTTCAAGCAATCTTTTCTTATTACTAGACATTTTGTTTCTTTATCTCTTTATAACTTAAAATCCAGTAGCGACTAATTTACTAAAAGAGTTTTTAAAAAGATAATGCCGCATGCACCATTTTCTCACGATTATCCGTAACAGTTCTGATTTCTACTGTAAAATGGTAAGGAGTCATGACGGGAAACAGAATTAATTTAGATAGCAGAGCTTTCGCTGTAAACAATGTGCAAGGTCTATATCTTCATCGCCTCAGAAATAAATCGCCTTAACAACATCCCTGTAATGGATTGGCAGCATTTTAGGTGTTGTAGCTGAACTACACAGCACACGGGAACAATTTGAGTATGAAATTACCTCAAGAGCTCCAGCTGCATCATTTCTTAGCATACATATTGTTCCGTGGTAATTTCATGGTTTGCAAACTTCTACAACATAATTTGGCCAAGCTTCCGTTTGATGATTTACACGACGGACGATATTTGTGTTTTAAAAATTTCTTATTAGTTTTGTGAGTCCGTGTAGGTGGAAAAACCAACTGAGTATCCGATTTCAATTTCAAATTATTTTCGGACTTGTTCTTCCTTTATTATTTCACGTAGAATGTGTAATTGGAAATTTACACTCGTTTACCCAGGATGTCCTAATTATGCCAAATAATCTTAGGTTTTCCATATGAAGTTTATCACATTTCAGACCTTCATTATAAAGTTTTCATTACAATTTTGACGGCTACATTTCCAAGTTTTACCCCTGCAAAAATTGTCTTTTTTTTAATGAACGCTTTACATATAACATATGTCTGTCTTAGGTGGATATTGAAGGTGTTTTCAAAATCGTTCTAATTAATCCCATGTGAAACACTCAATAAAAGACATTCCATCCTCTATCTGTATTATCATTGAAAATATATATTGTTTTGGGATAGTTTCCCTGCAGTTACTAACATTAGCATATATAGAGAGACATTCATGTTGTGAGCAGCATTGGATTCAGTAAATTACTCGCTGCATGCTGTCTTCCTGTTCGGATCTAGCCAAAACAAGTGAATCCTTTAAATACTGGATTTCTTGATCCGAAGTTGCTTGGATAAGAAAAAATAAGAAAATTCAAAATGTCACATAAAAAACACTAATCTTCAAAGATTATTTCTCATATCAAATAGTTTACAGTATAGAAAACAACAGTTTGTGTTTTGAACTCTCTTACGGTAACATACTGATTACTGGTATATATAATGTAGAAACTTTAAATTTAGCTAAATTTGTTCAAGTTTGCGTGTATGTTTAAATCTTCTTCAGAACGCAAAGAAATCTTGTAAGACACAATGTTGTATTCATCTAAGTTTGAAATGTGTCACTTTTGTGGCTTGTGTAATATTTATATTTCCCGTCGTTTGACTTTGAATCACCTTCTTGATCACATTGTACATGTGAATATAATCTATTTTTATTATAATAGTTTATTTCAGCTTGATGAGTTAACTTATCATTTTTGCCTTTCAATGCTTCCTTCCTTACTCTTTTTGAGAGACAATTTCACAGCTGTAGTGACCTTCTGCACAATAATCGTAATAAGATAAATTTTAGTGAATTGATTCCAAGTTGATCATTTTTTCCAAATCTAATGAAAACACCAGTAGAAGCTCAGTGTCTCTTTATCAATTCAAACTGCATATAATTTAAAGTATTTTTCAGTCGTCGGTTTGAAGTTATGAAGCTTGAAAAGTAAAAGTGCAGTAGGAGAAATGGTTTTAACTAAACAAGTTCTTAAATGCGACCATTTCTTTCTACAAAATCCATTTAAAGAAAACAACCATTTCGTTCACTTACTTCTGATAATTCTCTTGAAACTTACGCAACAACCAACTGGTACACTCTTGTTGACAGTTGTAGTCTGAGTTCCATTTGCTAGATGCTTTCGAGGAACGCTCTGAGCATCCATCCCCCTTGGCCTAATATCTGGTACGGATGGAGGCGAGCGCGGTGAGAAGTCTACTTCGTCTGCTCCGGGGCCGCTACTCAGCAATTCTTCGTCTGACCAAGCAGTGCGCGAGTGAGCAGATGGCGGTCGATCTTTCATAACATCGCGCATTTCAAATTCGTCGTTGGCGGTCAGTCCAAGACTTGCGTTTGAACCGAAGCCATTCTTTCGCTTCTTTGCTATGGACATGTTGTCGATATATTATCCAAGCAAACTCCGTCCTCAGCCTTTTTCTGTTTGCTTCTCTTTCACCAAGAAAAGATCATCTATTAAAATAGCAATCTACTATTTTAGACAAAAACAGTTAACTCTAGGTTCTGAATAAATTATGAGTCTTGTAAAAGGTGTTTACGGCGTCAAAAAGAAGCTATAGCGAATTTCTGTTTCAGGCAGCAAAACAACTGTTACCCCAAAAGTAGATTTTAGCGGAACAATTTGTGCAGATCATATATTTGCTTTACTGTGTACACCAATGGATGCAAGGTTTCTTGATTGCTGTCATTTTGTCAAAGCCTCGACCAATGAGCGCTCTTTAAATGGGAGCTGCTGAAATTGGTTCTTAAGCGATATTTGACGTTTCGGTTTCCAGTGGATTCAAAGAAAAACGAAAGCAAATACACAGCTGATTGAAAGATATATTCCTTGTCGGAAATGCGTCGCGCTATTGAAAAAGACCTTTTAGTCTTATCAGTCCTACTCAAGTTTCTTATTTGAGGTTCTAGTTCAAAGATGACAAAAAACACCCGCAGATGAAACACTTTTCGCCTTATTTTGGGAAAATCCTCAGATGAGCAAATTATAAGATCATCAGAGATGTAATTATAAATCGTTCTTCTGGTCAGACAAAGCAAGATATTCTGTAACTAACGACTCAAATATTATTTCATGCTATGTTGCTCACCAAAGTCATTTCAAAGCTGATTGCCGCCATGCACAACAAAGAAATTTTGAGTATATTTTAAAATCATAAACACAATTAAGTTTCAACGAAGAATCACAAATCAACAGATTTTGGTTTTACATTTCTCGGTACGGTGTGATGTTAAGCATCTGATATAATTTTTGCGTTTGGTTTTGAGAAGAATAAATGCAGTTCTTTCAACTAGAAATTATGATAACGCTAACACCCGCAATACTCTGTTGTTTCACTATCTTTCATCATATTCCATAAAATACGAGAACTCGTTAGATAAGAATGAAATAGGAAATGATTTTTTCAGTTAATAATCATGCATGAAATATTTTTATTTTTGTCGCCAACTTTTGTTTAAATTTTGTACACAGTAATACGCAAAGAGTTAATTATCGCCTCTACAACTCGTTGTTTTTCTCTGTTCCCGTCTTCTTGTATAATATTGTCTTCTACTTATAGGGATTTTACAAGATAATGAAATAAATATATTTAGATTTTTAATGTCTTGTAATCAAATTTCTTGTGATGAATTTTGAATATCAGTAAAATGCAGCATATCCTGGTACGTAGATCTACATTTAGAATACGTATGAGATGCATTTCGTTTCAGTTCTTAATTCGTGGAATTCTGTAACCACGGCAAAAGCTATAAATTACTTATGTAAACGTGTTGAAAACACGTACTGTATTGAACAATGTTTTCAAAATAGCCCTAGTTGCTTTTCATGCAGCCCCGATAGAGTAAAAACAACACTGAATTATGAAATTATATGCATAGGCGGTCAAAACAAGCGAATGCGGCGAAACTTTTTGTTTCATATCTAAACAATCCTGTTTAAAATTTACTCTTTTAGGCTTCGTTTATCTTATTATTATACTCCTAGTTCAGACAATACTTCGGTAAAGAGTTGTTTTCGAACATTGAAAGGCAATTCAAGATGCATGCAGAGCAGTTGCTGTTGGATGTATGTTATATATTGTTTTGCGTTGTTTCTATAGTATTGTCCTGAATCTACAAGTGAAATAATTATAATATAAATATTTAAAATATTAAATTTCACTTTAGTATTATTAGATTATTAAGTTTCAGGAAGCCTCGGCAGAAACAAAAGTTGAATTATACAAATTCATGTTAGAGTCTTCTGTGTTGACCAATTTCTTGACAATTTGCACGAAACAGACTCAATACTCTGTTGGCTTCAGACTTTCAGCTGTAAGTAAGTAAAAGTAAGCAACTTTATTTAAGTGTCAAATCTTCTAGCTCGTATGAGCCAATCGGGGACACTGGGCCTACGTTTAACGTCCTTATCCGAGAAGACGTGATGGTCTAATGTTAGAGCAAAGGCAGCACCTTCTCCTCAGTTATTTTAACCCTATCTTACACGGGGGGGGGGGGGGAGGGGGACAAAGTGCACGCACTGATTTCAATTGTTTATAACTTTTTTATTATTAAAGCAATAGTAACCAAATTCCCTGACTTTTGCTAAAATTTATCGAACTTTGGTTTCGTAGTAAAATTTGTGGATTAGGATGTCCTCCGTTGCCATGGTAACGGATTTGTTGATGGTAGTTTTTCTTATTTTTTTACTATTTCAATATTTTTGTGGGAATATAGGTTTTTTTCGGGTAATATGTTTGATCTATCACCCTAAAACAAATAATTAATCATTTGGTGTCTGCACCAGTCGATGACGTCATCATGACGTCACAATTGATGACGTCATATTGATTGCGCAATATTTTGAAAAATAAAGATTTGCTTTCCCAACGCAATTTAGAAGTCGAGGATAACGGTAAAATTGTTTCTAAATTTTGGTTGTGCACAAGTAAGATATATTTTCCGTCGTGTTTATGTAAATGATTTTGATTTAATTAATGTCAATGTTAACGTTTTAAAGGTTTTTCCTAAAAGAAAATGAATTTGAATCTCTAAGGCGAAGGGAAATCGAACATTAGAATGAATACCATCCACCGCCCGCATTGGTTTTTGTTGCCGCACGAAAATTTTCATTATTTTGTAAACATGTTCATTGTTTGCATTGTTTTTTGTTTTAAAAATACATAATGAAACTCAAATGCGACATAAAGCCCACAAAAGTATTAAAGAAAGCAAATTAAAACAAATATCTATATTACGAACCCTGGGCCTCAGATCGTGGATCTATTTGACAGCTGTGTCATCTTCGGTTCCAGGCTTTCGCGGTTTTTGTTCACAAAATGCAGTGCACGAAGATCTAACTCGACAGAACTAGCCTTGGTTTCCATATTTTGCTTTTACTGTTTATTCGACAGATTTGTACAATTCACCCCATAGTTTATGAAAAATGTGCAAAGCTGATTCGAGTTTATTTTTAAAATTTTATTCAAATGATTAGGATCATGGCCCAGCAAGTTGCTATTCGCATTTGCGAAGGCCAAGAGGTGTTGCCGTCTCATATTGATAAATCCGTTTGGTTCCCGTCAATCTTGTCAATTATCAATAATTTATTATCCAACAGCTACTTGTTTGTATTATTTTCGCAATTAAATCGGTTATGACCCCTGCTAAATCACGATTCCATGAAAGTAATGAATAATGAACATGCGCCGCATTGCTTTTTCAAAATCCTCCGACGGTATTCTAATATCCGAGTTCCCTTGGCATTAGAGTTGTTGAGCTTGAATGTTCAATCGTTTATACGAAGAACTGAGACGCCCTCCTCAGCCGCGGTAAACTGAACCGAATTACGGAATAGTTTTCATTCTGATTTTTTCGTGTTTATGCATTTTCATGTCTCCAAATGTTTTCGTGATCTGAAAGTACTCCGGATGAGCTGATGAAATTCAATTCTCTCTATATAAAGAGTCAAACTAAACTACAGCTGTAAAATTGATTGATAATCAAGTCGGCAGCAGAAGGCCAAACTCCTTATTGTAAGAAACAATTAAGCTTATTTTTCTATGTGAAACATGTTTTTATCAAATGAGAGATTTAGAAACTGAAGGTGTGGAATATGTTAATTACAAAAGTTTCAGACACAAGTAAAATCTCAAGAGACTGGTATCAGTTCCTCTTAGCTCTTTCAGCAGTTTAATTTTGTACTATTTCAAAAATATTATCTGCCATTCGGACAGCACAGAGCGACGGAAAATCTAATCCTTTGGCCAAGGTCACGCAACTTTATCTGACATATTGATTATTGTCATGCGCAATGCAGCTTTAAAGCAGATCAGTATCTCATTTTTTGCTGCTAAAGATGGTAGCTGAATGTTTTATTTATTTCAACAACAGGTTTCTTAGAATACCGTGTTATTTTATAATTTTTGGTCACTTGGTATTATAATGTCACGGTGACTGTAATCTGACCGGTTTCAGTTAATTTATTACTGAAGGGTCACTGAAAGGCGATCTGTTGTTTGACCTTGTTGACAAATTCTAAAATGTTTTATAAGCGCTCGATTATCACCGTTTTCATTGCTACGCGACCTTTCAAAAATATATTCTCTGTCTGGAATTGGATTTAGACTGCTGCCAATAATGTGCATTTCAAATAAAGCATTCAGTCAGAAAAACGGTTGGGCTGGTGCCATCTCGTCTGTCGGAACGTGCGGCTTTATTTGAAATGCACATGATTGG